>MVGT01002752.1:71893-91475 GCA_002174775.1 Macleaya cordata
ATATGTTCCTCGGGTTGGGCGAGTTGCTTGGATTGGCAATTATCTATGCCCATACTTGCCCAAATTTGACTATGGGTTGGCAAAATAATGCCCATACTTGCCGAAATTCCCAGCAACCTTCCCTATGCTTGCCCAAATACCGAGTCGGGTTCAAGTTGGTCGGGTTGACCCAACCCAAGTCCCACCCCTATACTTTATTGTGATGTGTAAACCAAGATTAAGCCCAGAAGATTCTCTAAGAAGTTCATACCGGTGTATGTGGTTCACATATGAACGGACGAATGCTGTCAAAAAAGATCCTCAGATATGGATACCATTGGCCAACTATGGTCACCGACTGCCACCAATTTGTTCTAAAATGCCATGAGTGTCAAGTATATGACAATTTCAAGCACACGCCTTCGACACAACTGCGCACTCTGTCTTCACCCTGGTCATTTTCGACATGGGGAATTGATATGATCGGTAAACTGACACCATCGGCCTCCAATGGTCATATATTCATCACTGTGGCTATTGATTACTTCACAAAATGGGTCGAAACATTCTCGTGTAGGAGTATCAAGTCAGATCCCACAGCAAGATTCATTCAGAACTACATCATATGCAGATATGGTGTACCTCATGAAGTCATCACTGATAATGGTGCTAACTTCGTTGGAGCAAAGTCACTCAGCTGTTCGAAAAGTAAAAAATTCAGTACCATAATTCATCTCCATATGGGCCTCAAACAAACAGAGCAGTAGAAGCTGCCAAAAAGACGTTGGTAAAAATCTTGAAAAAGATGACGAAGACCTATAAAGATTGGAGTGAAAAGTTATCATACGCATTATGGGCGTACCGAACTACGATACGTACACCAATAGGAGCAACTCCATTTTCACTTGTTTATGGTATGGAAGTCGTATTACCAATCGATGTTGAAATTCCAATTTTTAGAGTACTAAAAGAGGGAAATGAAAATAGGCAGAATGGATCCAATCAAGGGTAGACGAGCTGAACTTCATTGATGAAAAGAGAGAAAAAGCGGCTTGCCACTCTCATGCCTATCAGCAAAAGATTGCTTGCCCTTTCAACAAGAAGGTTCGCCCAAGGGACCTCAGAGAAGGAGATCTGGTACTTAAGGAGATCAAGCCAGTCCTACACACCGACCCAAGGGGAAAATTCAAATCGAACTGGGAGGGCCCGCATATCATCAAAAAGATCTTCTCAGGTATGGGAGTCCAACTTATAAATCTCGACGGGTTGAGCATCAGAGACCCACAAATATTGATCAACTCAAGAGATACTACGCTTGAGAGAACTGCCTAACTCCTAAACTAGGGCAAGTGAAGCCGACAGTGACTCAAAACTAGGGGCAATTCTTGGCCGAATTTAAAATCCCAGAAATGCCCCTGTGAAAGCTTATATCCACTAGAAAACACTTTCGAGCCTGGCCCCCTTTTTTAATACATAAAAAAATGATCACCCTCTCCCAAGAAAAATCCAAATATATATATATATACCCTTTTAGTGTGTAAATAATTCCCACACCAATCTAGGGGCAAAAAAAAATATATGTGGAACAATAAAGTTTTAAAATCCCCAAGTACATAAAAAAGAGGATAAAAATAAAAAGATCCAAATGTCCAAATTTGAGCCTTTTACCATTTCTTTCTACCTTGACCTAAGCCACATTACAACCTAAAAAACCCTTTGGAGTTCTGTGAGCAACATGAGCCTTAGTAGAGGGGAAGGCAGTTCTTCTCAAAAAAAAACAAAAAAAAAGACGTAGTAAGAAAAATCAAGACTTGGGAAAATTTGATCGATATTTATGAGTTTTGAAGCACTACCTCCCAAAGAAGGAATAGACTGTAGACTGGCTACAAGTAAAAGGATAAGCATACGCTCAAAAGTGGCAAAGTCAAAATATTTCTTAATCTTTGGACGAGCTAGAAGTGGTTTAACTAGATGAAGTGAAGTTTGTCAAGAAACAAGTAGAACAAGGAGATTCAACCTAAGAAGACTACGGCCTACTCTCGTAAATCTAGTTATCTAAGTTTTTCATCGTTGGCAGATAAATGGGTTAAGCACTATTGCTGTTTTATAAAAAAACAATATTTCGTTTTCTCCAATTGAATTTCAAAACCATAAAAAATAATTTTGTTTTTCAAAAAAAAAAAAAAAAAACTGTTTTGTTTTCGAAGACCTTGTCTTGCGAGGAGTCTATGAGGACAAACCTAGGATACTAAAATTATGCTATGCATGATTATAGTTAGGCATCTGAGACAAAATTCTCAAAAGATAAGCGAAATTCAATAACATAAATGAACTAGTCTTCATATGTGCAGGAATTAAAGACAGGTACAGAAGAAGCAGGGATAATTTGTTCAGAGATATAAAAACTTACGATCGGTTAAAGAAGTACTAGCAAAGAAGTCAGTCAGGTAGGGGGAACCTTTAAAGCAAGAACACTTCACTTATCATCAAAAAAAGAAAATCAAGTCGCCAAAGGAAGCTGAATGGAGATTGAAGAAGTAAAAAATGAGCGATACCCGAGAGCAAAGGTAAAATATATATATATATATTTCAAAAACACCTAGCAATTGGACACCAATGAAGTGTGTCCATTTCGTTGATCACTCTTTAGATGCCAGCATAACGCGTCTAAAACGAAAACCAGGGACCCTTTGAATCATTAAGTACCAACGGAGCGTACTTAGTTGATGATTCCTAGATGCTAATAGATTGTATCTAGGGAATTGGAGAACTGTTTGGTTACTAAGTACAAACAGAGAGTACCCAGTAGGTGTACCCTTAAAGAAAGCTCAGAAAGATACGTTTGTTTGACGCCAACGGAGTGTGTCAGACAAAAGCCGAGTGGGAGAAGAACTGCATCCTCTTTGGCTCCCTGGAACGAGAAATTGGTGTCCCAGCTTTGCCATTCGGTTGCAAGAACCTCTGGCAAAGAGGGGCAAACTGTAGACACCAAATTCTGCCCCCAAATGCCAAAACACCTAGAATGTGAAGTGTACTATGAGTGTTCACATCCAAATTATATTCCTCGAGATACATACAAATTGTGGAACAAATTTGATCTAAATCAAGCGACATTCATCCTAATTTGACCAAAATCTAAGATTTGGATAGAAACCGAGATGAAAACCAGATTTGGACCAAATTTAGAACCAATTTTAAGAACCACTCATTTTAACAATAAAAAAATAAAAAAAATTTAAAATTTTTTTACGCTTGTTTATCAAAAACTATTTTATTATATATTATATATATATAATAAAAGTTAAATAATATATAATAAAGTTATTATATATAATAAAGTTAAGTTATAATAAAGTAATTATATAAAGTAAAGTAAAAGAAATAATATATAATAAAATTAAAGTAAAGTAAAGTTATAATTATTATATAAAGTAAAGTAAAATTTTAATTTATAAAAGTAAATTTTATTTAAAAAAAAGGTAAAGTTTGTTTTAAAAAAAACTATAAGACTTTTGTTTTAAAAAAAATCTAAAAAGTTTAAACATAATATAATATTTTATAATAAAAAAGAAAAGAAAGAATAAAAGAGACAACGAATCACGCGTTGTCTCTCTTATCTCTCTCTCTCTCTTCTTTCTTCTTTCTCTCCCTCTACTCGGTCTCTCTTCTCTTTTCTTTCTCTGTCTCTCTTCTCTTTTCTCTCTTCTTTTTTCTCTCTTCTCTTTGCTGTCTTTGTCTCTTTTCTCTCTTCTCGTTCTTATTCTTTTCTTTTAGGTTAAGATCGGCGGCAACAACGGCAGTCTATATTTTTGTCCAAGAAATTTCGGTGGGTAGGCGCCTACACGATTTGTAGCATGTTTTTGTTGGTAACTGAAGTCTTAATTTGTGGTAAAAATATGGCATTTTCTCAAAGTCTGTGGTAATGGATACCACGGTCTTTATACGGTCGTAAATGGCAATGAGGTCTATTTGCACGTATCAATCCTAGGTGGCAACGGAGTCCACCTAAGATTTTATTTGTTCATAGGGTGTCAATGGGGCACACCCCATGAGCTTTTGAACATGACAATGAAGTTCACGTGTCAATTTGCTTGGTCATATACATAACAAATTTGCATGTGGCACTGTATATATTTACTTTTCGCCCAAAACTTCAGTTGCATGAAACATAGGATTAAAAGGGGACCAAACTTACTTTTTCTTGTACATAATCTTTGCTAGTGTAATTTAATTAATTTTGATCACAAGATTCCATCCAAATACCCTTAGTCATGAAATAGAGGCCGATTTTATAATCGGACGGCTGTTGGGTGCCTAACACCTTCTTGACCCGTACCAGGATTCCCTTACTAAGAATCTCTATACGCAGACCAGACTAGTTGGAAGATTGTCAAGTTTTCTATCAAAGTAAAATGATTTTTTAAAATCGGGTCCTGATTCCCAGATTAATAAGGTGGCGACTCCATAAGCATATTATACGATTATATCCCCCATTTAGGAATACAAGAAACTATTTTCTTCTTCGGTCGCTCGCGGTCGAAGGCTAATGTTTTTTTTGCGGATCCTACATACATGACTCTAAATTTCAAAAGAAATCGTCTGTCAATTATAGCAAAAGAATTTTCAAGAATTATATATTAACTTTTATTTTTTTTAAACAAAAAATATCTTTATTATTTTTCTCACTACGGAAAGGAACATAGTGCAAAATTTTCCATTCTGGAACTCTAAACATATTGAACAACGTTCATGTCTATCCAATTGGTCGGAATAATGTACCTTATGTTCCATTACTTCTGGTAGAACAATATGCATTATGTTCCTTTCTTTGACGTAAAATCGAACATATATAGTTAACAAATTCTCAATTGTATTATTGCAATTGGAAGGTAGGTTAAGCTTAAAAATAATGTTATACGACATAATAAATCGATCACATATGCTTGAAGAGTTATTGGAAACGAAAGGTAGGTTAAGTTTAAGAGTCAATGTAAGTCTTTTTATAATTTATTTGATACACATATTTTGGAAGGGCAGAGTCACGCATTACGTCCATGGTACTCACAGGGCAGAGTCACACATTATGTCCTGGTTGGATGACTAGCATGTTCAATTTACATACTAGACCGCATATTATGGAAGGGCATAGTCACGCATTACGTCCATGATACTCATAGGGACCTAAAAAAAATTATTTTTTTAGGAAATAACCCATATCACTTATAGGCCTTATCTAGTTTTAGATGGTCTTTACTAGTTAGTGACCTTCAAAAATTACTAACATTAAACTTTTTGTTATAGCAGGTGGTGGCTATCCACCGTTTATTTGTAAAGAAGTTGTTGCTAGGTGGCATCAGACGTTGTTAGTTTGGTCCATGGCTTGACACAATAGCATGTGTGTGTAGTGTATATGCTCACTTCTCCATGCAACTGTATTAGTATATATACCCCATCATCCCTTGTTGTAAGCAGATAAGTTGAAACATAATGTTATGTATGGAAGAGATATAAGAGATCTCTCAATTTTTTCTCTCCCACTTCTCTCTTGTTTGTATTTATATTTTTTTTTTCTTAGATATTATAACACATTATCAGTACGGGTCTCTACCACTCTCAAGATCGAGACCTCGACATTTTGTGATCAACCCGAAGCTTCTGGGCATCTCACAAAATCTCAAAGGTATACTTGTGTAGTTTTATTTTCAATGTCGAATCTAACGAAGCTTGAGTTTGCTGCTTTAGATATCACTGGAAATAACTATCTTTCCTGGGTCTTGGATATGGAACTCCATCTCGAGTCAAAAGTAACTCGGAGATACTATTAGAGAAGGAAATCAGCCGACCACGCCGAGTCGTGCTGCTGCTACAACTATTTTCATTCGTCACCACATCCATGAGGGACTTAAATCTGAATATTTGACGGTGAAAGATCCGTTAGTCCTCTGGAATTATTTAAAGGAAAGATTTGGCCACTTGTCGATGGTCATACATCCTGGTGCTTTGAATGATTGGAGGAACCTGCGTTTGTAGGACTTCAAATCAGTAACAGATTATAACTCGACTTTATTCAGAATAACCTCGCAGCTGAGACTGTGTGGTGATACTGTTACTGATGAGCAGCTGCTAGAGAAAACTTTCAGCACTTTCCATGCCTCTAATGTGCTGTTACAGCAGCAATATAGAGAGCGTAGGTTTCAAAAATAATCTGAATTGATCTCCTGCCTTCTAGTTGCCGAGAAAAATAACGAGTTGTTATTGAACCATAAATCCCGTCCCACTGGTTCTACGTCTGTACCTGAAGCTTATGCAGCGACTGCTTCAGGACAGGGACGTGGACGACATGGTTATAAGGGTAGGCGCGGAAGACGCTACCGATGAAATAATTCCAAAACATAAAATAATACAGATCATGCTACACAGAATCCCTAGAAGAGGGATAACGTTGATCCCTAGGAGAGGGATAATGGCGAAACGAAGCAAGGTAAAGGGAGAGGTTGGAATAAACCCCCTAGAGATGTAACATGCTATCGTTGCGGCATGAAAGGACACCTGACGCGTAATTGTTATACGGCTGAGCACCTAATTGATTTGTATCAAGCTTCATAAAAGAAAGACAAAACTGGTGTCGAGACAAATTATATTTGTAATGATGTTCCTACTGATGATATCCACCTAGAGTTGTTCGATATGTTTCTCGATTTAGAAGGAGAGGATGTAAGCAAACTAATTCGAGAATGAGCGTGTTCATACCAATTAGAGTTTTGCTATATAATTGGGAATGAGTATATTCATACCAATTGTACTACTTTTCTTGTACTACTTTCCTTGTACTACTTTTGTTTATATATAATATAAGCGTTTTATGTATATGCTTATTCTTGCTTTATTTTGAAAGGATATGGACCCAAGCAGAGGCATATCCCAAGATATTAATCCAAGCAGAGACATATCCAAACAAAGCCAATATGACGAGGATTTTTGTCTAGCAGACAGTGCTACGACGTATACAATCCTCAGAGATAGTAAATTTTTCACGAGCTTGAGTATGTTCAAGGCTTGCGTAACTACTATCACTGGTACGACCAGTGTTATTGAGGGCTCTGGTAGAGCTATTATTATGCTCCCGGGTGGTACAATACTTGATATTGAAGATGCTTTGTATTCCTCCAGATCCAGGAGAGATCTGTTGAGCTTTAAAAACATACGACGTAATAGGTACCACCTTGAGAAAGTGAATGAGCATGATATGGAATACTTGTGTATTACCTCCACTGTCTCACACCAGAAGTGTATATTAGAGAAGCTCCTAGCTCTCTCCTCTGGTTTGTATCATACGATAATAAGAAAGGTTGAATCTTATGTCGTCTTGAACTAGAAGTTCAATGACCCGACAATGTTTATGCTTTGCCATGACCAACTTGGTCACCCAGGTTCTACCATGATGAGTAGAATAATTCAAAACACGCAGGGACATTCATTACAGAATAGGAAGATTCTAATGTCCAAAGATTATGCTTGTACAATGTGTTCCCTGGGTAAATTGGTGCTTAAACCATCTTTAACCAAGGTCGAAGTTGAATCCCCAGCTTTTCTGTAACGAATTTAGGAAGATATTTGTGGGCCTATCCATCCCCATTGTGGACTATTCCGATATTTTATGGTCTTGGTGGATGCTTCTGCGAGGTGGTCGCATGTTTGCCTATTATCCACTCACAATGTTGCCTTTGCACGTTTGCTCGCTCAGATTATATGATTACATGCACATTTTCATGAATTCCCCATCAAGTCTATCCGTCTTGATGGAATTGCCGAGTTTACATCTCAAGCTTTTGACGCTTATTGCCAAGCAGTTGGCATCGACGTAGAGCATCCTGTTGCTCACGTTCATACACAAAATGGTCTTATAGAATCATTTGTGAAGCGTCTTCAGCTTATTACTCGGCATATGCTTATGGAAACTAAGCTACCAGTTACAGCCTGGGGACATGCCATTTTACATGCAGCTGCATTGGTTCGGATTCGTCTAACTGCATATCATTTGTACTCTCCTATGCAGCTTGTTATGGGTCACCAACCAAACATTTCACACTTGCGTGTTTTTAGTTGTGATGTGCAACTTCCTATTCTCCTATGCGACGGACCAAGTTTTGTCCTCAGCGTCGGCTAGGAATATATGTTGGCTTCGATTCACCTTCTATTATTCGTTATCTTGAGCCAATGACAGTTGATGTTTTTACCACTTATTTTGTGGACTGTCATTTTGATGAGACAGTCTTCCCGTGTTTAGGGGGAGGCAATCCGTCGTCAGTAGAACGGCGTGATTCGTCGTCAGAAGAACGACGGGCAATTTCCTGGATCATACCATCTATGTCCCATCTTGATCCACGTACCAATACCTGTAACATTGAAGTGCGGAAGATTGTTCATCTTCAGGAAATTGCTAATGAAATGCCCGATGCATTTAATGACACAGCTAAAGTGACCAAGTCATATATCCCTGCTGCAAATGCTCCAGCTAAACTTGATGTCCTGGAGAGACATGCTGTAAGAGCTGATGTCCCGAGAGGACATATGATCCCAGTAGGACAGATTGCAGCAAATGAATCGTCTAATGCACGCCAAAAGCGTAGGCGACCTCTTGGTTCGAAAGATTCTGTTCCCAGGAAGAAGAAATGCCAATCAATAAATGTAAATACTCCAAGAGAGAGTATCAATGAACGATCCACATTCTCTGAAGATATGTCTCTTGAAGAAGGCAAATCCCTAGGAGAGGGACCGGTACAATCCCCAGGAGAGGGAAATGAGAAAATCTCTATAAATTATGCATGTAACGGAGAAATGTGAAATCGCAATGAAATAATTGTCGACGATATTTTTTCTTTCTCAGTAGCTACTGACATCGTCGCAGAAAACGATGACATTGAGCCTCACTCTATAGAGGAATGTCGACATAGAATTGATTGGGCAAAATGGAGAAAAGCTATCCAGGCAGAGTTGGCTTCCCTTCCAAAGCATGAGGTGTTTGGACCAAGATGGGTCTTTGCAAGAAAATGCAATAAGAAAAACGAGGTCGTTCGCTATAAGGCGCGACTTGTGGCACAAGATTTTTCACAGAAACCTGGGATTGATTATAAAGAGACATATTCTCCTGTTATAGATGCAATTACGTTCAGATATCTGATCAGCCTGGTAGTCTCAGAAAGACTCCACATAAATATGATGGATGTGGTTACTGCATATCTGTACGGGAAGTTAAATATAGATATTTATATACGAGTCCTGAAAGGGTTATTTTTACATAAGAGAAGACCATGTCATTTGTATTTACTTAAGCTCAAAAGAGCTCTATATGGATTGAAACAATCTGGGCGGATGTGGTATAATTGCCTTAGTGAATACTTGATAAAGGACGGATATGTAAACGATCCCATATGCCCATGTGTTTTTATTAAGAAATCAGATTCTGGATTTGCTATCATCGTTATGTATGTCGATGATATCAACTTAATCGGGACTCCTGAAGAGCTCCGTAATGCTGTTGAATACCTGAAGAAGGAATTCGAGATGAAAGATCTCGGAAAAACGAAATTTTGTCTCTGCTTGCAGATCGAGAATAACTCAAGTGGAGTTTTGGTCCATCAAACAGCATATACTGAGAAGATCCTGAAGCGTTTTAACATGGACAAAGCACATCCATTGAGTACTCCTGTAGTTGTGAGATCTTTTGATATTGAGAAAGACCCATTCCAACCAAAGGAAGAAGATGAAGCACTACTTGGTCCTGAGGTACCATATTTGAGTGCAATCGGTGAATTAATGTACTTGGCCTAATGTACCAGACTAGACATTGCATTTGCAGTGAATCTATTAGCCAGGTTCAGTTCTGCCCCGACAAGGAGACATTGGACAGGTGTCAAGTAGATTATTTATTATCTCCACGGGACTACAGACATGGGATTATTCTATCCGAGAAATCTATCAAATGGCTC
This sequence comes from Macleaya cordata, assembly GCA_002174775.1. NCBI lineage: Eukaryota > Viridiplantae > Streptophyta > Magnoliopsida > Ranunculales > Papaveraceae > Macleaya > Macleaya cordata. Next base: position 81,862 of record MVGT01002752.1, read on the forward strand.
TCAGATAGTAGGATACACTGATGCCGAATATCTCTCTGATCCCCATAAAGCTATCTCCCAATCTGCTAATATTTTTACAAGTGGTGGTACTGCATTCTCTTGGCGATCCAACAAGCAAAGTCTTCCAGGTACTTCTTTGAATCATTCGGAGATTATTGCATTGCATGAATCCAGCAGAGAATGTGTGTGGTTACGATCACTGATTGGACATATCAGAAGCTCTTGCGCTCTACCCTCTGTCACTGATGCTCCAACAATCATTTTTGAAGACAATGCCACTTGCATATCACAAGTCAGAGAAGGCTACATCAAAGGTAATAGAACCAAGCATATTTTGCCGAAGTTATTTTATTTTCACCATCTCCAGAAGAACCGTGAGATTGATATCCAACAGATACAATCATGTGAGAATTTTGCTGATCTATTCACCAAGTCTCTACCAACAACAATGTTCAGAAAGCTTGTCACACCCCGATTTTCGGAATTCTAAAATCCAACCCGATTCAATGAGTCTGGAAGGCGAGGCGTGAAGAGTGTAAATGAGGTATAATTTAAAGCAATGAATAAAATCGCTTGCTTTCTCATTTTGAAAGATAACCAGTTAATTTTTGTCAATATTAATTACAATTTAGTAGTCAAAGTAAATTTAAAAAAAAATAAAAATAAATTCTGTTGAAAATATTTTTCGTACTTAACTGCACATACTTCAGTAAAATGGTCATAATTTCTTAACCGTAAATCATAATTGTATAAATAAAATCATTCTGGAAAGTAGATTTAAAGTTTTACAACTTCAGTAGTAATAGACCACGTTTTTTGATTAAAATAATATTTTTTTATTTTAATTAATTAATTAATTAATTATTTTTTTTATTTTTTTTATTTTTTTAGAGATAACTATCTTAATGCTTTCCATGCAATTACCATGCATATGAGAAATTTATTTCTCAAATCAATACACATCCAAATGGGTATAATACCATCTTAAATATGTTAGGTGTAAAATTTATACTATGGAATTTCTTGGGGTATTACAAAGCTGGTTTATGGTATTGGTATGAAAAAGATGTATCATCAAGCGGACTGATTTGAGTGTCTGCTTTATCAGGGGGAGTATACTAATGCCTACTTTTGTCTGACTAGACCTTATCACGTTGTACTCTTTTTTCTTTGTCAAGGTTTTGTCCCTCTGGTTTTACTTGCCAAAGTTTTTAATGAGGCAGCTTATGCGAGTCCAGCACTCTTCTAAGTCTATTGTACTCTTTTTTCCCTTAGCTTAGGTTTTATCCCTCTGGGTTTTCCTGGCAAGATTTTTAACGAGGCAATTATCTTAGAATGGTGGACATCCAAGGGGGAGTGTTATAGCAGGTGGTGGCTATCCACCATTTATTTGTAAAGAAGTTGTTGCTAGGTGGCATCAGACGTTGTTAGTTTGGTCCATGGCTTGACACAATAGCATGTGTGTGTAGTGTATATGTTCACTTCTCCATGCAACTGTATTAGTATATATACCCCCTCATCCCTTGTCGTTAACAGATAAGTTGAAACATAATGTTATGTACGGAAGAGATATAAGAGATCTCTCAATTCTTTCTCTCCCACTTCTCTCTTGTTTGTATTTATGTTTTGTGTATCTTAGATATTATAACACTTTTTTTCTTTTTTTAGTTTTAACAAAAATTAACTTTATGTTCCTCGCTGCCTAAAGGTGCATAGCGAAAATGGTCCATCCTGGACACCCGAACATATTAACAATGTTCATTTCTGCCCTGACTGACAAAACATTGTACACTATGCCCCCTTCTTTATGGCAAAACATTATGCATTATGTTTCTTTCCTTTTCATAGAAGCAAACATAGTGAACATGGTAATTGCCCCTGCAAGTACCGGAAGTGATAATAAATGTGGGAATACTGTCACTTGAACGGACCACACAAATATAGGGGTGATCTATGCATAGTCATTCCAGGTCTACGCATGTTAGAGATAGTTCCAACTATAATAGTTTATAAATGAGTCCATCAATGTTTCATCATAATTAAACCATAGTGGATAGTAAAAAGACAACAATACTCTTAAACTAATTAACATACCTTCCGGTTGTAACTTTTCATCTAAAAAAATCATGTTCTTTCCGGCACTCCCTGTTAGTTCGTAGTGAACAAATATTTTTGATGAGCAAAGAAACAAAACATTGTTGTTCATTCTCCCTCTTTCTTTCTCCTCATTTTTTTTAATTGGCTCAGTTAAAGCGAGGCGGGAAAAAGATATGATATTTATCACATACAAAGAGATTGATAAATGCTTTAAAAATCGGATTGGACCAGCTGGTTCAACTGAAAAACCGGTGACCCAGTACTAAATCTGGGTTGGGTCAAGGTTGACCCAGCATTTTCTTAGAAAGTCGGCTTCTTTTCTGTGAATCGGTTAACTCGGCTAGTTGAACCACCAACCCTGCCGAACCGGACGATTTTTTAAAACTGGGATCATTTAAGCTTTGCATCAACCTCTAACCAACTGAACAACATATGGTTTTGTGTATTTGCTATGCTTTAAATAAACAAGATATAAGTATAATTATAGTGGGTAACAAAGAATAATAAAAAGCTTTAGTAGGATTTGGTGTAAATAAACTATCTCAACAACAAACTTTAATTTATTTTTAATTGAAGCTTTATAATATATCTGGTGTAAATAAACTAAAGAAAACCCATGTAAAATCTATATAAGTTAACCCAATTAACCCATTGGTTGACCCACTAGTTGAACCAGTTTGACCCAACCCAATGCCTTGTTCGGTCAATCTCTGGTCCGGTTTTTAAAACATTAAGATTGATTGAAGTATGGAGCAGCATATTGTATTTGCATGTTTATACGTGTTCCAAATAATTGTAACAATCATTACCCAAAAATGCCACAGAAGTAGTATAATTTCGAAACTAAAAAAAGAAATAATTAATCTGACCCAAACTGGGGGACACCTATATATGCACGAGCCTAGACCTGGTAAAACCAACCTTAACCCGCCAACCTAGCGCTAATAACCCGGTCCGAACTCGACCAGTCAATTAAACAGGCCGAGCTAAGGTTGGGATTTTTCAACCTGCTAAAAAATAGGGTTGATTTATGTAACCCACGAGCCAACCCGTCAACCCACCTAAGCAAGCATTAATTAGGATTTTGATAAAATCATTTTGATTCAACTCATTCTCTCTACATAAAACCTTATTAAGTCTTCATTAAAGCTCTATTTTAATTCCATTTGTTCGCTCTTAATTAAAACTTATTTCTTTTTCCTATTAATTAAAATTTAATTAATAAAAATCAAAATAATAGAGAAGATTAATATAACTAGAGTTATTAGAGTTAGGGTTAGGGTTACAAGAGTTAAGGCTAGAGTTGGAGAAATTGGCTTGTTTAATAAACGGGCTAGGGTTAAGGTTGAGGCTTCTTAGCTCGAAAATCCACCAGCCCTAGTCCGTTGCCCGGGTTGTACGATCCCTTGCATGTGTTTCACAAGTGTTTTTTTTGAACGTCAGGATTGTTTTTTATGCGGGATTGTAATCATTCTCAAAAAAAATTGGCCCTTGGATTATCGCAATACAACTCGTGCAAGTAAGTGTCAATTAAGTATAAATACATACTATAATAATTAGGTGGACTCACTTTGAAATAATCCATGGGCTGATGTTGATGTACATAATAAGAAGATTATTGTCAGAAATATAAAAATATTAGTCATTTGATCATCACCACATGGCCCCGCATTAATGATAAAAATGTTTATGTCGTGTGGGTCAATATAGAGATGATCCTGGGTTGATGTTAATCTAATAATGAAAAGATCATCGTCATAAAAAAAATATAATCCTTAGAAAATCTCCATACAAACCTACAGACTGGTTAAAGGCAAATGTAGCTGAAAAGTTCAACTTAAAGAACACAATTAGTATTTTGGGGAAATTAAAGACAGAATTCACACGGCTCGGATGAGTCGCATTGTTAGTTCGTTGAAGTCTCTTTATAATATTAGAATATTAGATTTCAGAATTTTAGAATTTCAAAACTAAAACAGGAGAGATTTTTTCTATGATTTATGTGGGCAATTAAACTAACAACTTACAAGTACTTCCTGTCTATGTTTAATACTCTAGCATTTGGCGATTTCTTTTTCTCTACTCTCTGTAACGTTTAGTGCGCTTTTTCAAATAGTTGTGTGGCTTTGTCACTTTCTCCCTTGTTTATAGTTGTAAGCTGGCAATTGCCATTATGAAAAACAAAAACTAACAAGTCTGTCATGGGTGAGGTTGCTTTCCAAGAAAACATCAATTGGATAGGTGGAGGTTTGGAAGGCATCAAGCACATAATCGAGGTATGGACAATAACTCTATCTTTAAAGCCTGCAAGAAAGTTTTGGAGGTGGGTAGAGTTGGCTAAGCTATGACGCTGATGCAGTGATGCCTAATAATGACTATGGCATTGGCGGCTGCAACTCTGTAAGTACAGTGCTGGTAGAGAAGAAAATAAAAGTGGATGAGAAACTGCAAAACTGTGCTGTAAAATTTTAGAGGGTTCAGAAAGAAAGAAAAAAAAAAGTATGATTTTTAGAAGGTTAAAAGTTTTAGAATGATATAGTTTTCTATAATGATAGATGTAATTTGTGATGATGATCTACATAAACGGTGAATAAATATCATCCTCACTGAAAATCAGGCCATGGATTACATCCATGTAGGACCCACAAGGCTGTGAAAAATCGATTGCTCAATAACTATTGATTTCAAATTTCAAAGGTGTTAGAAGTTTTATAATAACCTGATTTTTTGTGAAGATGATCTACGTGATGAAGGAGGAGAAGATGATCTACGTGATGATGGAGGAGATCATCCTCACAGAAAATCAGCCGTTAGGTCCTCTTTATGCAGACTCCGTAGAGGCGAGAGCTGTGTACAATGATCATTTCTAATACATCTAATTTGAAGTACTACTGATATATTATCGTAAGGATTAGGGTTAACAGAGATAATGGATATTCGACCGATCCTGATCAATCGATTGATCAATGGTTGCTTTGGCCTTCAAATCTCAATGAATAACTTTTTTCAAGTTCTTAAAGTAACCAATAATCCCATTTTATTTTCAGAACTTTTCAAGTTAAAGGGGATTCAATTTTGTTATGAAGATTCTCAATAATCAACTTTTGTTTTGGACTGCATATTTTTATATGCAAAGAATCCTTTCATGAAGAATCATCTTCAGGTATCCAATATTTATGAGGTCTCAGCTTTCTTCCAAGAGGAAATGCTAGACCCCAAAATTGAACCCAAAATGCAGTCCCAACTGTCATGCCAGCGGAGGTGCAAAATGCACTAAACAAAAAGTATTAAAAGTGCTAATCCCATTTCAGCTGCCACTTCAGTTCGGAGTTGGAACAGAATTTTGGATCCAATTTTTGAGCCCTAGAGCAGTTTTCTTCTTCCATTTCTCATCCACCTCACAGTAAGCAACTGATTGTCCCAATGCAACAAGCCTAAGCTAACCCTTTTCAACATAAAATCAGAAGAGTTCTAAGAAAGAACTAATCACTCCAACAGAAATCCAGTGTAAAACTAATCACTCAAACATCTAGAAAAAAAACTATAATCACAAATAAAAATCCAGAGAAACTAGGTAATGTGTCCAAATATTAGTGAATCAAGGATCTTCGTTCAGACTGATCTAAGACAAACAAATGCAGTCAATCCAATGATTAACTTTTACAGTCCAATTGAATAATCACCCACAATTATACAAGAAGGTTCCAATCTGAACTACGAATTGGGAGCTCAAAAGAATTTCAGAGAGAGAGATGGATCTTGAATGTATCAATCTTAACATAAAAAACGAGGAACATGAACATATCAGAGTAAGTTCTTGCACAATTAAAATTTTCCATCACAAAAAATTCAAAGATTGAACTCCTAACAAGCTTGAATTGCCATTTCTTTGATGCTGCAAACCAGCTACAACCATTTAATCTTACTAGAACATTTGAATTGAAGTACAACATTTACAAGAACAAATCAAAACAAACAAATCCTCAAAAACGAATTTAGATCAGAAAAATGTTAGATCAACAATCTGCACTCAACCAAAAAAACAGAAAAGAAGAAACCCATCTGAATTGAAAGTAGAATCTGATCACCTCTTTTTTCTGAATCCATCAATGAAGCAGTAATAATAGAATAAATCTTCAGATGAAGGTCCCATATGAATGAATCACAACCGCTTCAGATCAAACCAACAAGATTTGCCAAGGACTTGTTTGGAATCAAACAAGAAATCACCACCAAAACCAGAAGATAGAAGATCAGATTCAAACATGACTATAAGCAGTCTTCATCGAACTACCAACAACCGAAAGCAATCCACCATCAGCAACTTCCTGCTCATCTAAAAACAGATCATCCGTAACCCTAAACGCAGAATGTAATACAACAATTACAGCTCCAATTATGATCGAAACGAGAACATTCAACCACACATGAGTAAAAATTAGGGCAACAATCGTAACCACACTGAGTACAATGAGAACCAAGCGATCATCAAAAGTTCGATTGAACACAACAAGAGGCTCGTCACGGAAGAAGTAGAGAAAGAACCAACCGACGAAAACGATCAAGAACACAATCAACGAAATTGGATGCCATAAAAGACTCAAGAAAAGTATAGCTAACATAATCATGGCGTAATTAACTCGGAAATAGCTGAGATTTCGTTTAATACGAATCATTGCTTCACCAAAACTTGAAGGTCGATCGAAAGCAGATAGATCTGCGAGTTCTTTCCATGGACGACGAGTTGCGATGATCGATTTACCTCGTTCTTTTGCTCTGGATATGAATTCTATCCCTGAATTTGAAGTTGAAGCTGTTGTTGTTGGGATTGTACCATAATAACCAGACTGTGGAGTTTTAGACATCGTAAAACAGAAACCCTAATTCCTCTCTTGGATACTGAATCTGGATCTGTAGAGTAAATAGGAAGAAGAATTTGATGAAGGGGAAACTGTAGAACCGGAATAGAGGATGAATGTGAAACCCTAACTCTCTTGTTTCCTCTGTTTTAATGGCGCGCCCAAATGTTTCGAGCTCGAAATATTTTCTCTTACTTTCTCTTTTTTTTTTTTAAGCTTCTCTTACTTTCTCTCTCTTACTTTTTCTCTCTCTGTTTTCTTGAACAAGAAAATGCTCTTTGAATCTATCGTTCTCTTTCCTATTAGGGCTGTGACTAACGGTTTTTATTTTTTGAGTCTTTTTGTAGGAAAGTTAAAATGGACTTTTATAACGGTGTAAACGGTTACAACGCGTTTCCGTTATTTATTTCAAGAGCTTCAGTGGTAATTTTGACCCATCTCCTCAGTATTTTATTGAAATTAAACAATACCCCTTGCATTTTTATTTTGTTGACATTAATTCCTTTGATTAGGGAGCCATGTCATTGACTACTTAACCTAAAAATACGAGGTAAATTATGTTTATGCTAAAATGTTATGAAAAACCAAAAGGACATTGTCATATTATTTTTCATCACTAGCCAACTCATTTTGTTGGAGTTTAAAGCTTTCTCCGTCTATCTTTGATTTTCAATTAATTTTTGATAAGGTTAAAATAAATAAAATTACGTATGAGCTAACGTTCTAATGTCAATATATAATGTGCATATTGGATTCAAAGCATATATAGATCTTGAGATTTGTTCACTTAGATTCCAATAATGTATACTAAGGTTGTGTTTGTTTTTAGCTGAGTCGGCGTCTGAAATCTAACTCGGCGTCTGACTCGGGTCGAGTCAGATTTCAAATCGTTTGTTTTTTTCTTTTTAAATATCTGATTCAATTTTGAGTCAGATAAAAGTTCTGACTTGGAGGCAAATGAATCAGCTTTAAAATATAGCTGACTGGGAGGATGGATGTCTAATTCAACTGAATTACAATTTTGTCTTCTGAAACTTTTCATAATGACAACAATACACCCGTCAAATAAAAACTCAATCTTGACCAAGAAAAGACAAAATTTTCTTTTCCATCTTTTCTTAACCGAAACCCTAGAAGATCTTCCTAAATCAAACCCTAGATGATTGATCTATTCCCATGGATAAAGATGAGATCGAAGCACTTTCTTCTCTTGCTCTCTTTCTCTCTTATCTTCTTTCTCTCTGTTCTCTTTCTCTCTTGTTCTAGATCTAAAACTCTCTCCCTCTGTCTTTTCTTTCTCTCTTATTTTCAGTTCCAGATCTAAAACTTTTTTTTTTCTGATCGCTTTATATTCTAGATTTTTTGTTTTTCTGATCGAATAAGATTTTTTGTTTTTCTTTGTTTTCTTTTATGTTTTGGAAGGAACAGATTTGAATTTTTTTTTCAATTAGTCCAGATCTACAATGTTCCCTTTTGTTTTTTTTTTTGGGTTTTGAAAGGAACAAATCTGAGATTGATTTCTCTACGTATGAGGTCAATCTAAGATTTTTATTTTATATTTATCATTAGGATGACGATTTAAAAAGAAAGAGATTTTTGATTTAAACAAGTGATATTTTTTTTTGTAAGAAAAAAAAAAGATCTAAAAAGAGTTCTTTTTTTGTCCTGAGATTCAAATGATTTGAAGAGGCCTGCGCTTGTCTATTGATGATCCAATATTTGATATTTGCATTTTTTTTCTATAGTCTTACAATTTTTTTTCTGTGATCTTCAATTTTTTAAAATGTTATTTGTGTTTTTTTTTTCAGATTTGTATTTTTTTTGTTACGATCTGTAAATTTTCTTTTTATGATCTCATGTTAGGTTGGTAAAATGGTTAAAAAAAAATCTGGATGTTGTTTTTGTGATTATTCTTTTTCTCTTTTGTTTTTATTTTCCTCCAGTACAAAGAGAGGATAAAGATATGCAAAGTGGGAGTTCAAATAAGGGTAAAAACGTCAACAAATTACTCAGCAAAATAATTCAGATTAAAGAAAATGAACATGTTTTATCCAAAAAGTTCAGATTACTCAGATTCAGATGAGACAGACTCAGATGAGTCAGATTCAGATGCCTAAAAAAAACAAACACAACCTAAGTGTGTTGACGTTAACTCACCCTCGACAAGTCGGTACATTGAAAATCTAAGAGCATAAAAAAAATTCTAACACAGCGTAGTTAGTGAGGATAATTTACCAAGAAAAAAAATCTTCTCCACGCCACAGTATAGAAAAGGAGTAAACATACTATAAGAATAAATTGAATACAACAACTAACAATGAAAAATTTCTTATGCCTGTTAGGAATTTCGGAGAAATCGATTCAATCGCATATGCACAATCTACGAGACGAATCAAATATGCAAAACAAGAACGAAAGAACGAGAAACAAACAAACCACACACAACACAAGATTTACGTGGTTCGGCAAGATTGCCTACATCCACGGGCGATGATGATCCTTTCCACTATATGAAAATAACGAAGAAACAGTTACAAGACACTCACCTTTAATGGCAGCCCTCGCTCCACAAGAGAAAACCTCACAACCCCTTACAAGAGAAACCTCAATGTTGTCAAGACCTAACTCACAACCCTCTCTCAATGGTTGAATGCCATA
>MVGT01002752.1:92065-140481 GCA_002174775.1 Macleaya cordata
TTGTTCTCTCAAATTCGCTAAATAATTAACAACACGAACTGCCTGTGAAATGTCAACTTGAGCGCACATTACTACATGGACCAAGCTACCAATTGCACTCCACTCCTCCATATCAAACTCCATACTCCAGCGAGATCTGACCGTGTCAACCTCCACCATTCTCGTAGCAGTGTCAAGCATCTCTTTAGCGTATAGCAGTAAGATTATCAAGGAACCACCTAGTAGCCTTTTGAAATACATATAGTTATCACACAAACTGTATGTAAACTCCCGATCCTCAATCACTGTGCCAAACCTCTTGTATAATTGCCTTGGCGACTTCTTCAATTCATACAAGAACTCCTTTGATCTGAACACATAAATCATCTTCCCTGCAACAACAACATAACTACCGGGCTGCGACATCTTAATGTCTTCCTCCACAACACCCTTCAAGAACGCTATAAAGACTTTGAGTTGTACAGACTCTAAGTCCATGGATCCCACTTTAGCCAACAAGGCACGGTTAGAAGTGTGTTTCATTGGAGAGTAAACTTCATACACACCTTCCCTTTGTGCATCGCCCTTGACTAACAATTGCGTCTCATACCGTGTGTCAATTGTGCTTGGAGTTGTATCCTTTTTAGTGAACACCCATTTGCACCTACCTGCATTGATTCCCTTAGGTAGCTCCACAAGCGCCTAAGACATGTAAAGAAACTTCATCTCTTCACCAATCACTGCTCTTAACTTATCTTCATAAGCCCACAATGCATAGATTACGACCTCTGCATAGCCATACCAAACCGATGCTCTAATGGTTTTCCTCTTCCTTTCACTAACAAAGAACTTTCACTTCCTGCTGTTGCCGAGATCCCCTTATAGGAACCTCTTCCTCATCTACATCTTCTGACGTAGAATCCTGTGTGAAGTATAACCTCCACCTGCCCAGAATCACCAACACCCTTCTCCACCCAAGTCGAACTCTGTTTGCTAGGATAATGCAAAACAGACTCCACATATGTAACATCCTTGCTGAACACAAACTTGTGGCTCTTTAGACACCACAATTTGTCACACCTGACTCCATCCTTTTAGCCCATAACCATCTACTTCCACAATGGATCTAGCTTACTTTCCCTAACATGGAAATAAGCAAAACCCCTACATATAAAAAATGGAATCATAACCAGCAAAATTTCATAAACATACCTCAAAATATGTCCTCGACTCGATGGCTGTCGATGGTGATCTGTAGATAAGATAGCATGCCGGTTTAACTTCCTCAGCCCGATATTGTTTACTCAACATGCACCATGCTATCTTCATAACGGTCCGGTTCATCCTTCCCGTTATCTCTTTCCTTTGAGATTCTTCTCTCACCGTGAAGTGCCTCACTATGCCTTCAATCTGACAATACTCCTTTATGGGAACATTCATAAATTTCCCCCCAATGATGAACCTAAGTCGTCATCCTTTCTTGTCAGTCTGGGTCTTCATCATAGTCCTCCACTTCGATAAACTTCCAACGACTTCTCCTACCTTCATGACACACAATCACACTCTCCTAGAAAAGTCATCAATGAAAGAAAATCTCATACCTTCGTTAAAAGGCCTCCACACATCCAAACGGATGTAATCCAAAGTAATACTACAATGGACATCATTGCCAATTTTTATCCTATTCTAGTTTCCATAAACATATCGTTCACAAAACTCACCTTTGGCAATCTCCAACCTATTTAGCAAGTCTTCCTTGCTCTTCACATCTAATCTCACCTCACTCATATGCCCCCAGCTGCATATGATATAACCTTTCGAGATTAGAACTTCCTTGTCTTCAGTTCCAACGGCTCCACCTGTTACTGTACCCCCTTGAATCACCAATCTGGAGTTACCATCCACTATCTTTAGAACTCCCCTTTCAGCCACAAACTGTAGCCCTTGGATTCTAAACCACCAAGAGAAATCAAATTCTTCTTCAGTTCAGGAATGTGTCTCACCTCAGATAAGATTTTCACCTTACCCTCACTGGTCTTGATCTGAACCATTCTTATCCCAACCGTCTTGCAAGCTAAGTCATTACCCAACACTACATGACCTCCATCCACCTCCTTGTACGAAGTGAACCAATCCCTATTGGGACATATATGATAAGAACAAACAGAATCAAGAATCCATACCTCACGATAATCACCCGATGTGACCATCAACACCTCTCCTGTATCTGTACCATCCTCAGCTACTGCTGCTGCAACTAAACTTGACTTCCCTCCATGTGCCATATCTAGTGACACCAATAGCATTAATCTCCTTTTTGGCATTTTCTTAACTCTAGGATTTTTCCCAAGTACATACTCATTCCCCTTCACAAACAAGCATACAACCTGAATGTCATCTATTGCATCACCTAAACTCATCTAAAGAGATAGTTTCCTTTGATGCCAATAGACCTTGAATCGATGATTCAAATAATTTTGGGAAAGAGAACACAACAGTAACATAGCATGATCTTCATTACGCACTACTTCACCCACATTCAATAATTCACAAATAACCTTACGTAAATTATTAATATGGTAAAACATAGTCGTACCTTCTTTGAACAAAAAACAATACAACTGTTTCTTTCGAAACAACCTACTTGAGAGAGACTTCGTCATGTAAGTTCTGCAACTTCTTCCACAATCATCATCCTTCACATCCGTTGATTTTCCCTTCAAGACCTTGTGCTTAACCTTATTGGATCAGCGAATCCTTCACGGACTTGCACAGTCTAAAATCTGTCTTCCCGTCGATCTTCTACACATCGAACCTCGTGTTCGAAAAACCCTTGCAAATCTTAATGTCATCTCTCTACACGATCGAATAACTCAAAACTCAGATCCTAGTTTGTCGAACAACAAACTACACAGTTCCTTGGTCGAACCTGCCAATCTGATTCCTTAACCAAAGCTCTGATACCAGTTTGTTAGGAATTTCGGAGAAATCGATTCAATCGCATATGCACAATCTACGAGACGAATCAAATATGCAAAACAAGAACGAAAGAACGAGAAACAAACAAACCACACACAACACAAGATTTACGTGGTTCGGCAAGATTGCCTACATCCACGGACGATGATGATCCTTTCCACTATATGAAAATAACGAAGAAACAGTTACAAGACACTCACCTTTAATGGCAGCCCTCGCTCCACAAGAGAAAACCTCACAACCCCTTACAAGAGAAACCTCAATGTTGTCAAGACCTAACTCACAACCCTCTCTCAATGGTTGAATGCCATACGGCAGCCCTAAAGGGCTGCCGGCCCTTCTTCTCTCTTGCTAACAGACTCACAACCCTTTCAAGAGATCTCACACTCTCAATGTTGTTTTCTAAATTGTTTTAAGCTAATGCCCTACTCTCATTTTTATAGCCTCCAATAGGTATCCCAATCCTAGAAGGAAAAGGGAATCCTAAACTAAATATGAAAAGGAAACCCACCTAAAGTAGCAGGTCCCTCAAATACAAGAGAAAGAAGTTTCTAAAATCTAGTGGGACTCTAAATAAGAGTCCTTCTAAATATCGACAAACTAACAATGCCAACTAACACAGTTAGTTTGCCAATAATTTTTCTAATACCCCGGTTACGGTTGAAGGAGATTCAAAGATGATCGTCTCATATATTAAGGATTCCCGACTGCCTATTCCTTGGAGTGTACGTTCTATAATTCAGGATTGCAGATATCTTCTTGCTGCTACTACTCTTTTATCAATTCGAATAAAGTTGCTCATGTTCTAGCACTGTTAGCCATTTCTAGCAAATTGTTTTGTGATTGGACTTACACGGTCCTTGATTGTATCTCAGTTGTTCTCACAGACAACACTTACTATTCTTCTAATATCTAATGAATTGCAGTTCTCCTAAAAAAGAAAAATTAGTAGTATCTGTTATCGTTGACGGACAGCTGAGTTTAATTCATGTTACCATCCATGTACTAATTTCATAAATCATCTCTTATAAAAACAAGAAAAAAATTAGGGTATAGAATCATCCTGCGAGGCAAGACGATTGTCCAAGCAGCAAAATATTAATCAACTTTTTGACTAGCAGCTGCACAGACCCAAGCAAGGATTTTTGTTGGTGGAGGGTTTCAGTGTGTGTAATTTATAGGAAGAGGGTTTCAGTGAAACCCTCTCCGAGAGGGTTTCAGTCAGTTATCCTTGGGCCTTAGACTAAAAGAAAACGTTTGTTGGGCTAAATCCTAAAACGTTTTCCAAGTAGGGGTTTTTGGCCAAAATTCCTATATAATAACTAATAAAAATCTGTTTGCATCAATGTGTTTGTCACTTTCCAGCCCTCAAGGTACGTGCTGCTTATCTATCAATTGAATCCATTTATGTTTACACAATCAATTAATAAAAAAGTTTTAGGGGTCATAATTTAATATATGACAGAGACCGACGTACGTGCTTCCACATCCAGAATCTAAAAATTATCAAATCATATAAACTCAACATATTTGAAAGTTGATATTGAAACGAGTTGGTAGGTCAGCTCTAGAATCTGAATTTGGATAATGATACAAACCATCACTGGGTCCAATGTTCTTAGTAGGCTTTTTATACCTAAGAGATTTTAGGCTTTGCTTGTTACACCGTGAATATTCGTAAATGCAAAAATTCACAGTTTATCATATGTTTGTAGATAATTGATGAGGGTATCTAATAACAAATATTTAGTAGAATTTGCAATATACTTACAAAATAAACCATCTAAATTTTTTTATTTATTTATTTCTAATTTATAGAATTTTAATTGGCACCTACAAGAACTGTGAATTTTCGCATTTGCGAATATTCACGGTGTACCAAGCAGAGCCATAGATTCGAGACTTGTGTTGTTAAACTCTTGTAACTGTTCCTCGAAAGATGGACTGGGTTCAAATACTCTTTTTATGATCGATGATTGATCATCAATGCTTGTAGGTTGATAGATTCGTTTTTTTTTTCTTTCTTTAAAGAAGCGAACCTCTTTTTAACTCTATACTAACGAGAACTGAACTAGAATTTAAGTTGTTATCAGCAGCAGACACTGTCGACTGTGCAAACTGACATGTGGTTTTATTGTCTTTTGCATAGAAGATGAGAAGACACATATGTGCCAAACAGACCTTTATTGCATAGAATATGAGAAAGGATTTTCTTAACATATGCCCTAAAGCTTTTAGATTTTGTGCTTTATTAAGTTTCTTAAGGTTGTCCAAATGGACTGATTTTTGGATATGTACGTTATCTATACCATTTGGATCATATCTAAAAAAACCAGCTCAATCGGAGACCTCTAGCACCACGAATACTTAATTTAGACTTTAACAGTGTGAATGAACGGTCGGCATTTAAAGTGATTTGTTTGGAGGGTTAGATATTTCTGATTGAGCTGATTTTTTGTAGACATCTTATAAAATATGATAATATTATGTCTACAAAAATTCAGCTGATTTGAAGACCTCTAACTTGAAAAAAAGTTCCTTCAAAAATAACCTTGCACCCGTTAATAGGACCCTGTGAGAAAACACGTGCCTCCAAATAGAAAATGTGGGTGTCACAATTCCAAGTTATGAGTGTGTCTGTGGTTGAGTGAAATGTCTAACCACTTTACATTAATTTGAGGTCCTACCCTATCCCATCCCAAAAAATGATAGAACATTGCTGACCCGGTTCTTGGTGTCACTAACTGAGTAGACAAATAGAAAAGCCACAAATTTATTAAGGGTAATTTTGCCATTTCAAATATAAAGCACCCTAAAACTCGGACGTTATTTGTAGGAACGAAACGGGTTGAAGCAATCAATTCGTATTCAAAATTCCACATGACGTAACCACAAAAGGAGGCCAGCTAGATAGCTGAAATGGCGGTCCCAAGCACAACTCTTTGTTGAGCTGTGACTAGTGCCAATGTCCGTTGCATTGGGAAATGGAGGAACGTGGCCTGCTCATGAGTCCATAGGGATGAGCGGTTCCATAATGTTAACTTATGTTGGCGTCACAAGGACACCAAATAATGCAATAGGAAATAGGTCCCCTCTCATGCTTTTTCACATGCATCCTATTGCTACCTGGTTGTGCCCTATGTAACAACGTGTGGAGCAAGAGTGGGAGCGAGGATTGAGAGCAGAGCACGATCAATTAAAAAATGTCTCAAATTTAAAAATACTTCAAACGAAAAAGCGCAAATTTTTACAGTAGTAGTTGTGAGGTAGAAGTAATGATGGCAATGATGAAGTGATGATGTCGAGGTGGCAACAATGATGCCATGATGGTGGTGAGGTGGTTGCAATAGAGACGAGAAGAACATAAAAGAAAAGAAAATGAAATAATGCGTAAAGAATACCATGACTCAGTATACCCTATCATGTAGTTGTATATTATGTGTTAAGAGTATAAATATAGTACAATACATCCAATGTATTGTATCTACACTTCATTTGGGGTCGCGTGTCCATATCGGACACGTGTCCTACACTTAGATATATGGACACACAGTAGACACTTGAAATACATGTTTCGTGAGATTTTTTGTGAGTATGTTCAAAAAATGAAACGAAACATGCCACACACATGTTTTTTATATTTCTCTGTCTTTCATTATTGTCAAAACCCCTTTATGCAATGAATTTTTTAGAATTCTTTGAAGAATTTCATCTGTGGAATAAATTTTTAATATAAATATATATTATTTAATTATATATCATTATCGTGTCTGTGTCCTACATTTTTTAGATTTGATGTGTCATCGTATCCGTGTCCATGTCATTGTGTATGTGTCTGTGCTTCCTAGATCACCTACAATGTCTAATCGAGAATTAATCTAAAATTAATAAAAGTTCTCTTTCTCTAAAATTGTCACTATGCTCCACGTGCATAGGAGTATTATTTCTTATTAAATGCAACTTTTAAACAAGTTTGTACGAACAATTCTCACGGGAACTTCATCATTAGCTGAGAGCTAAGCAACCACAGTGGTATGGGAGTGTGAGTGTCTAAGCCAATTAAAAAATGTTTGAAATTTTGTAATGACTTCGGAGCATAAGTGTCGAAGCTTTATACGAAGCTGGAGCACGAGATTTAGGAGTGCAAGCATCATCATTTTACAACGGCCTTGACTGAGAGGGAACAACATATTACAATCGGCAAAATAGGTTTAATATACCTTATTTACCAAAAAAAAAAATCTTTAAGACCTGGCTCAACAAAAGTTGCACTGCTAAATTTCAACAGAACGGAATATAACGAATTTAACTTTTAACACCAAGTAATCAGAGTATGGAGCTGAGCGCCCAATTGAAAAAAAAAATGCTGAAATGTTCTCCCATGGACAGGCTCTAAAGCGGCTCTAGGTGTACATATTTAGTTAGGTCAGTCTGCAGTCTTCTTGCATGATTGGTTCACATTAAAATTTTAGAATGATCTGATTTTCTATCAGGATGATCTAAATGACAAGTAGATCATTATCCCCTTTTTTCTATTGTTAAAAGTTCAGCTACCTCATCGATTTTAGTGTAAAAACCAAATTTAAAATTTTGGTCAACCTTATTGAGAAAACTAATATCTTTTTTCTTTTGTTAAAAGTCCAACTACCTCATCGTTTTAAGTGTAAAAGCCAAATTTTAAAATTTTTGTTTGTACTAAATCAATTGAGCTTCTTATTATTTTTTTTTGTTTACTAATTTTACCCTTTCGCCTTATTTTTCTATTTTGATACCAACTATCAAATGTTTGTTTACTACTACCTTACAACCACCACCACCACCACCACCTCACCACCACTACGCCGCCCCCGCTGCCACCACCACCACCACTCATTTATGCACCTAATTCAGTAAAAATCTTTACTTCTAAGCTTAATTACTCCCAACATATTAATATTCTTAGTTATAGATAACTTGAAATTTCCACCAAAAAATTAAATAAAAAAACTAATAGTCTGTTTGGATGGAGATTTTAAGTAGGGATTTTGTGGAGACTAGTAATTTTGTGAAAAATTAGTTATCAAATCCCTAGTCCCACAAAATCCCTACCTAAAATCCCCTATCAAACAGATTATAATTTATAAGCAACATGATGATAATGATCGAGAGAATAAGCTAATTAGTCTACCCGCCGCCACCACCACCACCACCACCACCCATTTATGCACCTAATTCAGTAAAAATCTTTACTTCTAAGCTTAATTACTCCCAACATATTAATATTCTTAGTTATACATGAAATTTCCACCACAAAATTAAGTAAAAAAAACTAATAGTCTGTTTCGATGGAGATTTTAAGTAGGGATTTTGTGGGGACCAGTATTTTTGTGAAAAACTAGTTATCAAATCCCTAGTCCCACAAAATACCTACCTAAAATCCCCCATCAAACAGACTATAAATTTATAAGCAACACGATGATAATGATCGAGAGAATAAGCTAATTAGTCTACCAGTGTTCTATTTCATCTTATTCTCTCGTTCTTCAAGAGCTTAAAATGCTCAATTTAACCACATGCATAAGATCAACTGATCGTATCAATTAATGAATAACAATCGATGATGAAGAAAACAATTGCAGCTAAAGAAAGAACACAATTATATGCATGCATTATGGTTGCATTGTTTCAGTCAACATCCTAAAATAGTACAACCATGTTGATCATCACCACCACCACTACCACCACCACCACTACCACGACCCTACTATTGTCAAACCCAAAAAATAGTGCAACTATGTTGGTTGCATTGTTTCAGTCAGCCCCATAAAATAGTGCAAGCTTGTTGGTTGCACTGTTTCAATCAATATCATTCAAAACATGTTTAAATTGTTCCAATTAACTAGAAACGACGTAATTGAATTGGTTAGGTTGTCTATGCGGTTGTGTTGACTTAACAATTACAATGCAACCGCTTTGATTGCATCATTTGTAGCTTTGAATTGATTTATCTACAATGCATCCACTTTGGTTGCGTCCACCTTTTTTTTATTTTTTTCTTTCGGTTGCTTTATCTTAGATATTGTGCAATCGAATTGATTGCACTATAGTACATAGAGCACCAAATACCTAAAAAATTATGCAACCAAAATGGTTGCAATTCAATAGATAAAGCAATAGCCAATAACCACCTGCTCAGGTGGTTGGCATCCCTCCTTTGAATTTGGAGGTCATGGGTTCGAAACTCTTTGATTGTCGTATTACCATTGAGTATAGACCTATGTAACTTATTATGTATGTAGGTGCTTCTAAATAAAAAAAAGTTGATGCCCTCGTTGGTGGTGCCCTTTCCAGCATCCATTTGTGGTGCCCTTTTCTGCACCTGTTGGTGGTGCCCTATGTTGTGTTAGTCCGTTAATGATGACTTCTATTGGAGAGGAAGTTTCAGCCAGTTTATATGCTTCTCACACGTCTCTTGTGGTGTATCAAAGTCTTGTTGTAACTTGGACAATAGTCCGGCATAAAAAATAAAAAAAAGGTAAGCAATAAACTCCGAGAAATGATGCACCCATCTTGGTTGCACTGTATCAGATCACACAACCATCTTTGGTTGCACTGTTTTATGTGCGCACTATTTTATAGGCAAAAAATATACATTTTTTTAATTTAGAATTTTTGACTAATCACATTTTAAAGATCTTGAAAAAAAATTTTAAAAAATATAATTTTTAGCAAAATCTATTTGTAAAAAAAAGATTGTTATAACTTTTTATTAAGCGTGATTTCTCACTCAATAAAAATATACAGCAATCGCACGGTTGTGCTTGAAAACAACAACAAATATCGGTCGATCCGCAAAGATAAAAGAACAAGTAATTAATAATTTAATTAAAGGCTAACTATATTGATTAAGTTTTGAGATTGATTTGAGAATAAAAATAAAATTAAATAAAAATGACAAAAACATACTGCAATTATGAGAAAGCTAGGATTTTAGATTCCACTAATTATATGCATACCATTAATCTAAATGTCTTTCTCTAATCTCTCTTCAGATATAATTCAAACTCAAACAAATTAATGTCATGGGTTCGGAAGATATTTTTGTTAAAATTCAATCTAGATTAACCAAAATGATATGATCATTTTCACTTTAAAAAAATGACACCTCCAATAATTAATTGTCAAAGCTAAGCATATAATATCAAAACAAAGGTTAAGTATATTATATCAAATCCAAGCACAATTAATAAAGGCGTATGTACTAATTTCCTTAAAAAGCCAAAGTGTAGTAGTTAAATACTACGAGAAAATAAATCAGTTCTATTACGAAAAATTATTACGAGAGATTAAGATTGAAATTAAATAAATGGCATGCTCAAAACTAGATTTCTCTTCAATCCTAGAGAGGAAGTTAGCTATACATAGATGTAGAGAGAGAGAGAAAGAGAGACAGAGAGAGAGAGACAAATTGAATTGGCATTATTTAATTGATTAAGAAACACAACTTACAAGAGTAGAAAATGGTTACGCTTTTGTCTTCAAGTCTCCTTATTCAATATGCAACTCTTACACCACCCTTTCAACTCTCCCTTTCTCACAATTCTCAGAAACAATAAGAAAAATAATACTCTAAACTCTGGATGTCTCAACCCTCTAAATTAACCCCTATTTATAGATTTTACAAGTCTTGGAGAAAAAGAAATTACAATAAATTTGGCTACAAAAATATTTCTTCAAACTAAAATTGGAAGATATCAGTCTTGATTTGCAAGCAATACCAGATTTTATGCGGTTGCTGTTGAGGAGATTGTATTTGGTGGGGTCCACGATCCCAAAAATGGCAAGAACGTGTAAGCCAATGGATTTCTCTTTGGTAACCAAGTGAGGTCCATATGAAAGATTTGTAGTGATTGGGTGGGAAACATCGTGATGATGTCATCCTCATCTTTTCTTTCCTTCTTAGCTTCATACATGATCAACTCCAACTCTTGACCAATTTGACTTGATTCAAATGTGCCATTTATATGTACTCTTATTGTGGTCGCAGTACTTTTGGGGTGTCTCTAGTAATTTGGTTACTTTAACCAAATTTTGTAAATGTAGCACTTATATTCCATTTCTCTGCAAAAGAGCATAATAACAATTAAAATGATACAAAATCGAGCACTAACTAATATAAATGGAGGGTTATTTATGTAATAATTAAACACTCATCAAAAACTCCAAAACCTATATTTTGCTAGTCCTCGAGCAAAACAAAACCTAACTCTTTTTTGAAGGAATCGTGATTGCACTTAGTACGTGCAACAAGTCATTGAACCCCTAGGTTACCCCTAGTGGACGAGTGCTCTCTCGTGAGGGTTTGTAGTGAATATACCCACAAAATTCCTATGTTTCAAAATGCACCAGGGTCCCAAATTCAGAGTAATTTAGTGAACTAGAAATCATATTCAGTAAACCATGGTCTTAGCAAGCAAATCAAGATGAACTAAAGTTCAAGACACTATCCAAGCGCTAAAAACCTTTCATCTATTTTCAAGTCTTAAGAGTGTGTGTGTGTGTGTGTGTGTGCGAAAAGCCAACAAAAGTATAATTTTGGTTCAGAAAAAAACACAACTTCAATCCCCTTCCTAATACATTTTGCCTCGACTTTAACCTCATAGTCATACTCTCAAAAATAAAACGTTCGAAATTGTTCAACTTGTATGTGAGTATGAGTAAAGCAAATGACTCACATAATATTATAGGAACGAATTACTTTCAGAAGACTGATCTCATAGAAACAATATCAACCACTTACTGAGGATGGGGATATACTCACTCAACTTGTCATCTGATCAATAATCTAACCTTGCTTCCTTGGAATCCAGTAGGTAGGATGAGGATGGTAGTTGTGAAAGAGGTTTAGGGTTTCTGGGGAAATAGGGGCCTTGAAACTCTTTCACAACTACCATCCCCATCCTACCTACTGGATTCCAAGGAAGCAAAGTTAGATTGTTGATCAGATGAGAAGTTGAGTGAGTATATCCCCATCCAGTAAGTGGTTGATATTCTTTCTATGAGATCAGTCTTCTGAAACTAATTCGTTCATTTAGTATTATGTGAGTCATTTGGTTTACTCATACTCACATACGAACGGAACAATTTCGAGTGTTTTATTTCTGAGAGTATTGATGTGAGGCTGAAGTCGAGGCGAACTTTATTAGGAAAGGGATTGAAGTTGAGTGTTTTTTGAACCAAACTATACTATTATTGGCTATTCGCACACACACTCTTAAGACTTGAAAATAGATGAAAGGTTTTTAGTGCTTGGATAGTGTCTTGAACTTTAGTTCATCTTGATTTGCTTGCTAAGACCATGGTTGACTGAATATGATTTCTAGTTCACTAAATTACTCTGAATTTGGGACCTTACTGCATTTTGAGACAGAAATTTTGTGGATATATTCACTGCAAACCCTCACGAGACAACACTCGTCCACTAGGGGTAATCTAAGGGTTCAACGGCTTGTTGCACGTGTTAAATGCAATCACAATTCCTTCAAAAAAGAGTTAGGTTTTGTTTTGCTCGAAGACTAGTAAAATATAGGTTTTTAGGTTTTTGATGAGTGCTTAATTATTACATAAATAACCCTCCCTTTATATTAGTTAGTGCTCGATTTTGTATCATTTTAGTTGTTATTATGCTCTTTTGCAGAGAAATGGAATATAAGTGCAACATTTACAAAATTTGGTTAAAGTAACCAAATAACTAGAGACACCCCAAAAGTACTGTTACGACCACAATAAGAGTACATATAAATGGCGCATTTGAATCAAGTCAAACTGGTCAAGAGTTGGAGTTAATCATGTATGAAGCTAAGAAGGAAAGAAAAGATGAGGATGACATCATCACGATGTTACCCACCCAATCACTACAAATCTTTCATATGGACCTCACTTGGTTACCAAAGAGAAATCCATTGGCTTACACGTTCTTGACATTTTTGGGATCGTGGACCCCACCAAATACAATCCCCTCAAAAGCAAAAGGCAAAAAATCGACTGATATCTTCCAATTTTAGTTTGAAGAAATATTTTTGTAGCCAAATTTATTGTAATTTCTTTTTCTCCAAGACTTGTAAAATCTATAAATAGGGGTTAATTTAGAGGGTTGAGACATCCAGAGGTTAGAGTATTATTTTTCTTATTGTTTCTTAGAATTGTGAGAGAGGGAGAGTTGAAAGGGTGGTGTAAGAGTTGTATATTGAATAAGGAGACTTGAAGACAAAAGCGTAACCATTTTCTACTCTTGTAAGTTGTGTTTCTTAATCAATTAAATAATGTCAATTCAATTTCTCTCTCTCTCTCTCTCTCTCTCTCTCTCTCTCTCTCTCTCTATCTCTCTCTCTACATCTATGTATAGCTAAATTCCTCTCTAGGATTGAAGAGAAAGCTAGTTATGAACATGCCATTTATTTAATTTCAATCTTAATCTCTCGTAATAATTTTTCGTAACGGAACTGATTTATTTTCTCGTAGTATTTAACTACTACACTTTGGCTTTTTAATGAAATTAGTACATACGCCTTTATTAATTATGCTTGGATTTAATATAATATGCTTAATCTTTGTTTTGATATTATATGCTTAGCTTTGACAATTAATTATTGGAGATATCATTTTTTAAAAGTGAAAATAATCATATCATTTTGGTTAATCTAGATTGAATTTCTGAACCCATGACATTAATTTTTTTTAGTTTGAGTTATGCCTGAAGAGAGATTAGAGAAAGAAGTTTAAATTAATGGTATGCATATAATTAATAAAATCTAATATCCTAATTATTGCAGTAAGTTTTTGTCATTTTTATTTATTTTTATTTTTATTCTCAAATCAATCTCAAAAGTGAATCAATACAGTTAACCTTTAATTAAATTATTAATTACTTGTTATTTTATCCTTGCGGATCGACTTGTATTTGTTGTTGTTTTCAAAGACAACCGTGCGATTGCAGTATATTTTTGTTGAGTGAGAAATCACATTCAATCAATATTTATTTTAAAAAATATAATAAGTACAAAATATCATCTATTTAATTTAGGGGATTTTGGCCAAAAACCCCTACTTGGAAAACGTTTTAGGATTTAGCCCAACAAACATTTTCTTTTAGTCTAAGGCCCAAGAGGGTTTCAGTGTGTGTAATTTATAGGAAGAGGGTTTCAGTGAAACCCTCTCCGAGAGGGTTTCAGTCAGTTATGCTTGGGCCTTAGACTAAAAGAAAACGTTTGTTGGGCTAAATCCTAAAACGTTTTTCAAGTAGGGGTTTTTAGCCAAAATTCCCTTTAATTTAATACCCTAAAGAGGGGAAATTATACTTATAGTTTTCACTAAATATTTTTTGGGCCTAGTTTTTTCACTAACTTTTCTTTTTACAAGCCCATTTCAATAATCCCCTAACAATAAAAATAACTTGCCTAACAAAAACACATCCAATTAATTCACTAGTTCTCCTGATTTTCCTTTCTAAACATATTTACCCCATTTAACAACCTTAGCAAGGGGATACATAGTATTAAATAAAACAAAATTGTTCACATAATAAACAACATTTTTTTAATAGGGCATAATAGACACAATTATATCCAATATAATTCACAATAGTAGAAAAATGCTCAACATTGCGTACCAAGTGAATCTATCGTCTACCTACCCTCTATGGATCTCATCCACATATTCCTATGATTTTTGCTGGTTTTCGGCATGAAACTTTCTCCCAGCTTCAACAGCTTCCCTATAGAAATGATACAAGAAGTTAAAATGGTTTAGAGAGAGATTCTTAAACAGCTCAGTAGAGTCAATATGAGGACGAGTCCATGGATGATTTGAAGTGTGGTTCATCAGAGAAAAATAATAATAATTCAAGTAATCCGTTATCAAATACTGACATGAATCTAACAGAATGCAAATGTAATTAAAAGTTGATGGGATTATAAGTTAACCGTTTACTCCTTTAAAGGAAAACGCTTGCATAGTATAAATTATTTTGTCAGTTTTCGGGAGTACTTTTAATTAGGTTCAGGATCCCAGTACGTCTTGTTTTGACAAAAACAAGGCAACAAAACATCACGACCCTTGATCAAGTGATCCGGCGGTTTACAACTTGGTTATAAATGAAAGGGCCACGTCAAAAAATTGTAAACCATCAGACTGATTGAATTGCAGGTCGGGATTTTTTTTTGTTAACAGGTTTTGACAAATCCTGGTGTCCCATGATCCCAACGATATTAAGTATTAACAATATAAAATCAGGGTTGGACGAAGCATTCCTCTTTGCTTGTGCTATACAGGAAAATTCAAGCAGTTGGGATCCACCAAGGTGATCTAGAGTATGATAATATGATACTTTCTTCCCAAACAAATCCAAAAACCAAACAAAAAATTGGAGTAAGAAGAAACAGTGTACGAGTCTAACCTGAAAGCACTTATGAGCTCCTTGTTTTCAGGATCTAGTTTAACACCCTCATAGAAAGCATTTGCCGCTTCATCGAACCTCTGCATTTGAATGGGATTTATCTTCTGTTTAACTTGAGGAAAAATGGGAAGGAGAAGATAAAGGACATTTAAGTACCTGCAATAAGCGCAAGGCTGCACCTTCCCTGTAACAAGCTTTATGCCAGTCTGGTCTTAGCTCTCTGCAGGCCTTGGCATCTGCTAAGGCATGCTCGGCTTGTCCCAATCGAAGCCAACAAAGGCTTCTATTGGATAGTAGTATACCATTGCTAGGGTCAAAATCGATAGCCTGAAGTTTAGTCACAATAGAACAACTCATTAAGTATCAAAACGATAATTAGTCACTCATGGCAAAAATTGCAAGGAATCACAAAACACATTTGTACCAATCAGTATAAACATGAAAGTTGATGTCATCTAGAAAGGAAATCGAGAAAAAGCCACATTCTCCTACTAAATTGCTCATTCTGTCAATTTCAAATCGAGATATGCTAAATTTATACAAGGACAATCACTAAAGAAAACACAATTAACCATCACAGCATCGCAACTACAGTTTAAAATGATTTCACGAATCCTGAGTATAAACGAGATGAAGTTGACAAAGTGGTATCTAGGCAGTCCTCTGCTTAGGGAAAGGTCCAAATCCAAATTCTTTAAAGTTCCATGAAACCTCGTACTGGTGTCTGACACCGAAACACACACCTTAGCATTGCTACATAGCCAAATGCATAACAACCAAAAACATTCTTCTTGATTTATTAACATTGCATAATAATCATAATAAGTATTTGATTGAAAATCACTAGACAAAATTCAGAAATTGTTAAGGAAATGCTACCTGTGTATAAGCATCTACTGCCATAAGAAAATCTTTTCTCTTGAAAGCCTCTTCACCTCTTGACTTTGCCTCCAGAGCTTTCTTCTTTGCCTCAGGAGTAACCTAAATAGTTGAAAACTTGTGAGTGGAGTTGCTAAAATAAGAATAGAAAAATGTTTTTCAGATACCATCAACCTAAGGAGATTATAAAGCTTAGTTGTTTATAGACCATTGAAAATGAAATAGAAATAATAACAATTTGTCGACAACCTAAGCATTCAATTAAAATAAAGGTTTAAGAGTTTATATAAAAAAAGCCAAAGGTCAATTTTAAACCAAGCAAAGAGCTTAAAATTTAAAGAGCACTGTATAGAATACCAAGTTCAGGCTGCAGGTGCCAAATTCTGCTTCCAAGTATATTATAAGAAAAGATCAGATGTGGGCCTGACAAACATTTTCGTATTATTGAGTTTCATGTAAGAATAAACTGTGATCCAGTACTAAATACTGCAAGTTCAGATAATTTTGGTGTTTTACATTTTAGTCTTCTTTATATGTGGGAAGACAATCAACAGAGCAGCTCAAAATTGGGGCCACCCGGCAAAAAATTCCTAAGATTACTGACCTACACAATGATAGATCTTAGTAAAATTAATTTTAAGGACGAACCCCTTCAAAGCTTGCAACTATTAAGAAGGGTCCAGGAAAACGACCCCGTCATCCACAAACTGGAGATGAGAAATCGAGAGACCATTCTTGCCACCTGAAAGCCTCTAATAAAACAAAGCTATTTTGCTTTACTCACAATCTTGCCAAGAGAATCAGTCACCAATATAACTACGAACAGACATAGGGAATCACCCGGAAAGACCACTAGCGATTTTGAAAAATAATGTCGGGGACCCATAACCAGATCTGAAAAGGTGGCATTAAAAAGCCAAGTATCTGCATCATATAATTCAAAAATTCCTAACTAATGAAATCATATGCTTTCTCCAATCACTTTAACAAGAATGCAAAGAGATTTGGAACGGAATCTAGAGGTGATGCTCATTGGCCGTTAAAATCCCATCTAAGATATGCCAGCAAGAAAAGCCCTTGGAACTGGAGAGATAATTGACCCCATCACCGCTTTAAGATGAAAAGCGCCTCTTGCCATGATTTCGTAAGCTCCTTCAAGGAGATAGTGAAACATTGCCCAATTTGTTTTGGAATAAGTGTGATAAATGTTGCATCCAGACCATTTAGATGCCGTCTTCAAATTCTACAACCATCTTCATGAAGTTTTTCACTTGAAAATGCCAAAACTTTCTAAAGAGTAGGATAGGGAAGCCGTCCTGGTCGAGGGCCCTGTCCTTACCAAGACTGTTTAACCACGATTTCCTTTTTGTTCAGAGGCCTTTCAAGCATCTCCTGGACATCAATATTTATCTGAATGAATTCAACTCCACCAACCTTTGGCAGCTAATGGTGGTCCTCCTTTTAGAAGTTTTGATAAAATTCAAAAATTCAAAAATATGGTTCTGAATAGTCTCTTCCTCGAACCTCCAAATCTCTAATGACAATCTTGGAAATGAAATTTACCCTTCTCGCATTCATGAATTAGTGAGAAACTTCCCCTTGAGCCACCATTGGACATGAGATTCATGTGTCCACAAGTCTAAGCATGCTGATGATAATTAATTTATAATAGCTTATTATTATATTATGAAAAGGTTAAATAATAGAGAATAAAATTAGACTTCGTCAACTACTACAACCAACTAGCACCGAACATATCCACGTAAGTTCTTGATAAAAAAAACATATCCTTGTAAGTTGCACAACTCTAACACAAGGCACTAAAAACTTTATTGGAATGCACCATATTAAGGCTTCAATAAGTTGCATGGCTTGGGAGCTTTAGACTTCTCTAATAAGGTGTCGGGCCTTTTGGGGAACCCTGCCTTTGCGCCAAGGCTAAAGCCTTTCTCTTATTGGTTAAAAGATTATTGAAAGAAGAAACAAAAAATAAAACATAAGTTACATGCTCCAAGGAGCATGGGCAGAAATAAGATCATCCCCACCTAGGCATTCAATACACAAACAAAATTGTTAAAGCAGATTACCAACCCAGGCCCTAAACATCTCGAGTGATAAATCCAAAACTCAGCTTAAGCCTCAAGGCATAAGCCTTCAATGCATTGTAAAACACTGATTTATACTAATGGAACAAACTCAAGCATTTGATTTGGGTTTGCTTATAATGAGAGTTTCTCACAAAATATCGGAAGTTAAAGTAAGTATTATGAATCAACGTTTATAAACTTTCCACATTAAGCAACTATCTATCATATTAAATATTTTGAATTAAAACACTGAAAAGAACGTATTAGGCAAGAATAGCACCTCAGGAATATCATGCCTCTGTGAGCTGGTATTTTTCAACAGGTTAGCTTCCTTTAGATCTCCTGTTCCTTCCTGCACCATTTCAATCCGAAAAGTTAATACAAGTGTAATCAACTCAATGAGGAAAGGAAGACAGAAAAACACATGGTGCCAGTAAAATTAAGTAAATAATATAGAGACGGATACATTTACATTTACTTAAAGACATGAATTGAATACCTGTTCTTTGTGTGCTTCAGACTGCATATGTTCAATTATTCCATCAATACTCCAGTCTGGAACAGTTTGAACAGCGGATGTTAAAGGAAAGAGAATTTCCACAACCCCACGATTACCTCTAGCAGCAGCAACTTGTATTGGCTTCAGGCCATCCTGAGATGAAAACCAAAAAAAATTGAAAAGGTAATCATACCAATCCTCCAGCTCCAGAATATCATAATAACACGTGAGGATAACCCTCATCCCTCTTGGGAGTTACTCCGCTGAGTTATGCAGATAGAAGGAAAAAAAAAAATGAGACAGCTCAATGTTCCGAGTCTTTAAAAGATCTATAGTAACAAATGTATGCTGGCACCATGACCAGTGTTTGTTCACATATGACAAGAAGAGTCTCAAAGAAAGGGAGTCAATTAAAGTACCAATGTTTTGGCCAATACATCTCGTCAAAACCAGTGAAGAAGCTTAGTTACCATCTTAAATCCCATCACAAGTACCAACAGCTAAATTATATTACATTGTAAATCAATCTATACAGAAGAAACTACCGTAGATAGCATCACATACTCAATAACAAACATCACCCAACTCCATATGGTAATAAAATTACAAGATTCTCTGCACTTTCTTTTATTGTAGATCAAAACCTGCACCAGTCTCTGATTGTTACTCAATTTTAATCCGCGAATCAAATTAGAGAATGAATCAGCATATGACTGAATTTTCACTAAAAAGATCATAACAAAAGGGGGCAGTACTTTTAGCATTTCGTATTTTTTCTTGGGAAGGAGAGGAGATTGTAAGGAACATCATATTTTTCCAAGACTAAAGTACAAACAAAAGCATTAGATACAAGGCTTTCTTTAAAAAATTCTGCCTTCATCAAAAAATTTAAAAAAAATAGATACAAGGCCAAATGTTTGCATCCATCTGGAAGGACTTCAAAGATGAAATTGCAGATTTTCCATAGGTTTGCAAATCCATCATAGCTGGAGGAAAACCAAAAGAAAAAAATGAACTTAAAGGATTTTCAATGAAAACCCAGCACTCTGGTCCAACGGAGAGAAATTAGTAAATAGGATAAAAGACCTATGCCTACCGGAAATTTTGGACTTTGGGGATCCTTTTCAGCACTTCTTCTAAAAAGTAGAAGATATCTCCTTTAGCATAAAATAAGGTGGAGATCCAATAACTTTAAGAGGTCTTGGAAAGTCTCAAACAATACAGATCACATTACAGATGTGCTCAGCATACAGACATTCTACATGTCATACTACAAAGCACCAGTTACAAGACAGTATTTGCTGTAAATCAGTGCACTTATTTAACATCTGTATATTGGGTATTGTCTTCCACTCTTCCCCAAACCCAAATTCATTTTCTTTCTCTGACAGAAATTTTACAAACAGATTATCTTTCGAAATAAAATTCATTGACCCAAGGCAAGCCAGGTGCTAATTATATGATATTCACAAGACTGATTTCATATAGAAATGCAATAACCACAGATAATCAAGGCAGATATGTTAATGAAGGTCCAGGTAAACATATTCATCCAACTGTAATGTCTTCCAAAATTTCACACAAGAACCATCTTCTAAGTACCACTACCGGTTCTTGAGTGGGCGAAATTTTTTAAATTTGAAAACTTCATCTACAAATGGGAGGCTTTATTAGAATCTCTGTAATCTTTTGTATCGTTTTGTGTTTGTTTTTTCCCTGATGTAACCTGATTGTTTTTCAATAAATTCAATGTTTGCCTTTTCTCACAAAAGTACCACTACAAGTTCTGATGTTCTATATTGAGCAACATAACCTGTCAAAAATTAAATAATTTTGCGTCAATTTATTTATATTCCTACCTATTATGCAGTAGTCTCACCAAATATTAGCGAATGCCTATGAACGTGTCATGGTAATTTTCACTTCATAGCAAATTCAAAATTTTATCTGATGCATAACATAACATTAAAATCATTCTTGAGGTCAACCAGAACCTCAAAATGGAAACCAGTTAATGATGATTAATTTACTCATAAACAGGACAAGATTTAGAAACCGAAATACATCAATTACGATATACAAGAAGCCCAATTTTTTTAGCGACATCTGACTACCAGAATTTGGTTGAATTAAGAAAGTTAACTCATACAAAATAGTCGCAAAGGCGAAGTCTGATCAGGCACAAAACAAAAGTAAAAAAAAAAAAGGACAAAGAAGCAAAGTTCTCAACTGCCTCACCTCATCAGTGATGTTGGGGTCAGCTCCAGCTTTTAGCAAGCAATTGATAACATCAAGGCTTCCAATGTCAGCAGCGATGAGCAAAGCAGTTGCCCCACCTGCACTAATGTTTGGATTAGCCCCTGCCTATATAGAAGAAAATTCGAAGTTAGTTCCTCAATCACATAGGAATTGATGTCCACAAAATAACACGAAGAGCTTACCAAAAATAAATAAATACATAAAACAGATGAGAGAGAGAGAGAGAGAGAGAGAGAGAGAGAGAGAGAGAAGCATGTTTTGGCACTGGTATCCACAAACATTCTCATACACAAACTCTGTTTCTAATCCGCCACATGGTTATGCACATAATTAGATGCTAATGCTTGAGGCCATCAGGAGGACCCAGCAGACGTCTCACTTAATATCACTTTCTTTCTTTTATTCTCCTGAATTATTTGTATGTAAAAGCTAATCTTCTTCAGTAAGGGTTGGTGGCCAGAAGCTGGGTTGCAATAAGAGCTTTTATCCTATATATCATTTTTGTTATTCTTCCAAAATGATTATGTGATTCTCTCTTTCAAATCAACCAGAGTATTCTCCACCCTTCACTATTATTTTCTCCTATGTAGTCTCTCGATCCCTCTCTTCTGGCAATATTCTGTTGAGTACTTTTAGGATGTAAGAGAGGATCAGTGCTTGATAGAGTCTTGGATGGAGTCTTAAACTACTTAAGTGTTATTAACTTCACTTATTATATAATGCTTTGTTGTTGTGGTTGATGAAGGTGGATCATTGATTAATTTTGAGATTTGTGGATCTTAAGTATTAACTTTTTGTTAATTTTGCATTTCTTAATAATTTGATATATTTATATTTTATTATTAATATTATATTTATCTATTTATATAACCGGCCTATATTTTCCGATAAATCCCAATATTCACACATATCGCTCCTTGGCCAAAAATATCTTTCTGATACTGAGATTAACTACTTAACTTTTCTCAAGGTATAGTTGAGCTGATAGTAACTGCAATTTTTACAGATAACACTTTGGTATTGCTTACATATGTCCATATCAGTACAGATTTTACTAAACTAGCCAAAGTAATATGTACACATTAAGTATGAATAATATTAATTTTTACATTCAACTGTATTCTATGTTGGGATTCTGAAATACCAATTTTATGCGAATTTCACCATATTAAGTTAAATTTTAGATTTTAGTTAGTCCATGTGCCAATCAAATACCAAAGCTAAGTGGGGACCAAGACTTCTTCATTAATCAATATGAAATTAGCAAATCGTTCAAAAGAACTTGAAAAATTAAACAGAGTTCGCAAAATTAGAACAACTGAACAATGACTAGGAACAGCGGAGCCTCATAATCAGAGACATGCTCATTGAAGAAGACGAGAAATACGTCAAATTTTCGATAAACAGAAACAAAACATCTGCACTTTAAACTTGATTTAACCCAACAACAATGAAATAAAGTTCCAGAATATTATATGAACTGTATTACCTTAATCAACAGCTCTGCGCATGGTAAAGCACCAGCCGCTACAGATGACAGCAGAGGAGTAATATTATCATCAGTTTCAGCATTGGGCTGCAAAAGTAATAAAAGAAAGCAAAATTAAACTAACAAATCAAACATTGAGCATTAAGTACTGTCTATATGGTAAAGAAAAGGAGACAAATTTGAGAAATTACTAGCAAACAAACAGTATTGTACAGAAGATAGCAAAATGATAGCTTACATTAGCATGGTGCTCCAACAAAATCTTCACAGCATCTTGTTGTCCATGACCAGCAGCCCAAATCAGCGGGGAACCAGCATCACTTTGTGATTCCACATCAACACCTTTGGAAAGCAAGAAGCTGAGCAGCTCAATGTTTCCTGCATGAATTTTGCATTTCTTAAATAGTTAGCATGCATAAAACTAGAAATGGGACTTTAAAACACTCCAAAAAAGTTTAGATTCCTGTCTGTTCAAAAATGGGTCTGGAACATTGCCTGCGTCTTAAACAATCCATAAAAGTTAGATTCCTTTCTGTTCAAAATTCTATGAGCTAAAACATATAAAATAGGACATAGACATGTGATAACAACAGAAAGAACAGAAAATTTTATTGCAGAAAGAGCAGCTGATTGTGCAATGAAAAGGTGGTTTGCTCAGATAATAAATCTAGGATAGCATACATATATTCTTTGCCTATCATGGAATCTCTGCAACAACTCTAATAAATGAGTTTCATAACTATAGTTATACAATAATATAGAGTTCTGTTAAGGCAATACAATAGAGTCTTCATCTAGTAACTTAAGACTTCAGAGTACAAGTCCAGCCTCATTTCATTGAACTGAAATAAGTTCTACATGTGATCCACCATTCTATTGTTGACGAGAAACCATTCCACCTTCCCCCAGTCGAATAGACACATGCAACATATGAACTTCAACCAAGAGAATGCAGCAGATGAACTTATGAAAAAAAAAAAAAAAATCTGACAAAAAGAAAAGGAACATACCCATTCCAGCAGCATGATGCAAAGCAGTAGCTCCTAACTCACTAGAAGCAGCAGGATTGGCCCCACATTCAAGAAGATATTTAGCAGTCTCATTGTGTCCTTGTCGAGCGGCATGAAGAAGTGGAGTATCACCTGTAAAGCAGTAACAAATTGCAGAACATGAACTATAAGTGATAACATCCTCAAATCGATGTTCGTTTCCACCAAGCAGGTAAGAGAGTATAGGGGTCTATTTTGTATACTTAAATATCCTTCTTGCTTGCAGAAGGAGCATACTCCTCTTTTGACTTATAGCCTTGTAAGTCATTTATATGAAGATTTGAAAGACTTAAAGTGGTTCATGAATTCAACAGTATTGTTGATCCATAATGATATAAATTATCGTTATTTATATACTGACTATGCAATATCACCAGTTTTCCATGACTAAGCTCAATCATCAGAAGTCAATACAAAGATAAATCCTACCAGCGCTTCTACACTTACCCGCTTATTCTCACCCATGAAAGTTACCCACGGAACCACTTAAATTTAGAGAGAGAGAATGGGTAGGGCTCTAACTTCTCCTTCGCTCTCTAAATTTAAGTGGATCCACTTCAGCGGGTAACTTTCACAGGTGAGTGTAGAATTTTCCCTAACCAAAATAGCATACATTGAGATCAAATAAAGCATTGCAACTAGGTTACCAGCATAATTAATAGATCCTTGATATAAGCAGATAAAAAATTGGACTCCAACAAAGAAAGGGATATATAGTATAATCACCATCTTCATCTTTTGTATCGACGTCTAACTTCAATTCCTCCAGTAAGTACTTGCAAACCTCAGTCTTTCCCTCTCTAGCAGCAAAGTGAAGAGCCCCACGTTTATTTGCATCCTTAACATCTTCAACAGTTTTCTTCAATCCCTTTCCTTCATCAAGCTGTGCTGCTAATTCTGATAAAACAGAACTCAACAAAGAACCAAATTGGAATCCAGAAAACAATTAAAAAAAAAAAAAAACTAAAGCATCATGAAAGATTGAGTTCAGGAACTTTCTAACTTACTCTTGAAAAGGTCGAGATTTCCAATACGAGCAGCATTAAGAAACTGTTGAACTTTCTCCCGAACTGAAATCAGTAAAATAGAATAGAAAAACTGTTATGGAAGTGGAACAAAGAAAGTACTGAAACTGAATCAATAAAAAATCGATTTTTTTCGGTTTAAGAACCTGCAAGAGCTTCAGAAGCATCATACGCCATTTGTAGGATTTTCAAAAGAGTACTTCTCAAACCCTAGAAGCGAATTAAAGTGGTTTATTTTATGAAAATAGCTCGCTTTCTCTTTCTCTTTCAGGGTTTAAGGAGAGTACGGGATGTTATACGGTACGAAACACAGACGAGTTAATTCTACTGTAACTCGGATTCTACTCGGTATTATTTAGGGCTGTGATGTTATGTTTACCAAAAAGCCTACAGAATTTCCTACCGAAAGTGAAATCTAAGATGGATGCATACCACTTTGGGATAGATGCAAATTATTAGGATATGTGAAAAACAGTTTCATAGTCGGATTAACATTCCGTAGGAAATTATGTACGATTTTGCTATAAGTTTAGCATTATCCTATTCAAGAGAGAAAGGATAATGCTAAACTTACCAGTTAGAGCAAAATGAAAGCTAATCCAACGGTGGAACTATTTTTCACATATCTTCGTGATTCGTGTCCATTCCAAAGTGATATGCATCCACCGTAGATTGTGCCTTCGATAGAAAATTATGTAGGTTTTTCAATAAACCTAACTTCACCAGAGAAATGGTACTGGGATCGGGTTTGGGCCCAACCCCAATTCAATTTGATATGGGTCCACTTGGATTGTATCTAATAGCTAAAATTTGGTGATAAAGTTCATCTCACAATGTAGATTATCTTCATAAAAAATCAGTCTATTTTAAAACTTCTACTCTTATCAAAAGTTGATTGAAAGTCCTAAGAGAATCTCCAGTGCAAATGTGCTCTACTTCCTATGTGGCATGGCTCTCTCAAGACATCCTCTTGAGACTTGCTTTCTATGTGGCGAAAAATCTCCACAATTTATATTAAAGAAAAAAAACATATCCAATGCAAATATGGTCAGCTTGTTTGCTTTGCCTACGTGGAACTTAATTAGTTAAATGTGCTATTTTTTTAATTGTAAAAAAAGAAAGAGAAAATAAAATCTTTTATGAAACTTGCTAAAAAAAGGGGAAAGAATAATATTTTTAATGAGATTTGCCAACTAGAATGGGAAGATATCCTCTTCATGAATCTTGTTCATTGACTAGAGGATGTCTTCATATCCACATTAGTACATTTGCATTCAAGATGGTTTTAACGGAGAGGACGTGTGTCGTTTAGTTTGTCTGCACGATCCCTCCGATTTTTAGTTTCTTGTGTGCGGTGCTTGCGGTAGTTTTTCTTTTAAAAAGGTTTATTTCGTTCCTAAACTACCCTTATGTATATGTAAAGTGTCAATTCTTAGCTGTTTTTTACTTCAATGCTATACCTTTTAATCTCCAAATCGATTTTGGACAAGTTTTTGTAAAGCTTTTTTCAAGATCTTCAAAACAAGATCAGACAATAATACTAAATTCAAAAAAAATAAATAAATTGTAATCCAACTGTGCAAACCCATATTGCATACCTAGGAGAGATGCAATTGGTAATATACATAGTTTATTACCCTCAAATTTAAGCATTTGCACTTTTGTATTCTTCATTTCAAATTTGCATGTTTTGATGTTAATTGATGTATTGTTGAACCTAAAATGCGTAGTTGAAAACCTAGTGAGTATGCAAGTTTTGATTTGCATGGTTTATTTTTTAAAATTGTAAGTTTTTGCACTTTTTTTTTTTATCCTATATGCATTATGCAATTGTATGTTTTGTTGTTCAGTAAAATATTGAAGTTCATGGTAAGCAAATTCAAATGTAGGAATTTTTTGTGCAAACTTAACTTCTGTAATTAAATTAGAATTTGCATGCAAAATTAGCAGTTTGCATATTGTTTGATCATCAATGTATGCAGATTTGGGTTTGCATTTGCTTATTGAATATTTATTTTTGAATTTGGTATCCATGAATAATTTTGTTTGAAAGATTTTGAAAAATGATTTCCAACCATATAACTTTTGTTTAAATATAACTTATATTTTGGAAGTTATAGTCATTTTAACGTTAAAATTAATTTAAAAATAAGAATTTAATTTCTCCGCCAACTATCAAAAAGGACATCAGTAGAAGAGTTTTTTAATCTTTTTGCATGCGAAAACGTCCGCCAAGGACTAAGCGTACTAAAAAACTGTCCGGTGATTTTTTTCTCCCATGCAAAGGCATACAACTCATTTATTAAAGAGAAAATTACATAATTGGAGAAAAAAATAATTTCTGGAAAAAACTTTATATTTTAACTTGTTCCATATCTTCAATTTTTGTCAATCTATCTATTCTCTATCTATTATATCTATACTATATTATTATAGCTGAAGCATCTGATTTGGCGACATTAATCATCCACGTGGCACTCTCTTCTTTCAGAGTGCCACGTCAAAGTCATACGCCATGTCACCACATTAATTTCTAATCATTTTAATCAAGATTTTCTTTCCTTAAAGAACTTATAATAGAGACATCCCTAAAAAAACGCCCTTACTTCCATATTTTGTACTTATTTTTCTTTCCTAAAAAAACCTTATAGTCACATCCCTAAAAATTCGCCCCCTCTCGTAAGATAAACGTTTAATATTCAAAGCCTACGCAGAGGTGCAAATAAAAATAGTAATTAAAAAAAATAAAAAGGCAACTAATTTATTATATGTATCAATTTCTAATTAATCCTCACACCTTAGCTATTAATATGCAATATTCTAATTATTTTGAAGGCTGATAATAGCACCTACCAGCTATATTAATGGCCACTGGTAACTACCATCCAAAATTAGATAAGGGTTGTGAGGTGATATGGGATGTTCAAAATTGGATAAGGGCCATAAGTGATATGGGTTGTTTCACCAATTTTTTATTTTATTTTGAGGTCCCTAGGAGTTTTTTTTTACTAACCACTTTTCCAAATGCCACTAACCAAATCACATCTTCTTCTCCATATAATTTTGTTCCTTCATGAACCTCCGAACATAGTTTTTCGGTCACTGGTAGCATTCTCCAATAGCATCATTTTGGTGTTATTAACAATGTGGATGGTGATGAAGTTGGGAAGAAAGCTCCATTAATGGAGGATTCTTCTCAAAACACTTGGGAAGAAATTATTGGATCTTCCAACCCAATTAAACAAGAAAAATCTGAGGTAAGACAACCAATTAACAATTTTTTTTCTATTTTTAAGTTCAAAACTGCATTTTTTTTCGTTCGTTGTTTGTTTTTACTGGTACAAAGGAACAATAGGATAAATGTTTTATCTGGTATATAGGAACAAGATGATAAATGTTCTATCAGGAACAAGGAAACAATATGATAAATGTTCTACTAGTGATAAGTGAACAAAATGATAAATGTTCTATCTAGTATATAGGAACATTAAATTTTGAGAAGCCACAATATTGTATCCACTACCACCACCACCACCACCAGTTCCATTACTGGGTGATATAGAGAAAAGAGAGAGACAAAGAGAGAGAGAGAGAGAGAGAGAGAGGGGAACATCATATAAACTTCAATATCTTAAAATCTAAATTAAATACATTGGTTAATTGAGGCCGACGTAGGTTAATATAAATCAAAGGAATATTAAAAATAACTAAACTATAATACATATGTGATGAATTTATGATGTATCACTATACTCTTAAACTTGAATAAATTATTTATAATTTGTCCTACGGTATGGTAATGAACAAAGGGACCATTGTTCTAGTATATATAACCGAACATATGGTCTAATGTTTATTTCAACTGCGTAGAACATAACTTTGCCAATAAAAAAAAATTATAATCATTTTTGTTAATATACTTGGGAAAATTTGAGTTTGGAATATAAATTTTGAGAAGACACAGTACTTTTTGCAGAACCACCACTACCACCAGTTCTATTACCGGGTTCTAGAGAACAGATAGAGCTGTAGAGGGAAACATCATATAAATTTCAATATCCTAAAATCTAAATTAAACACATTGATTTATTAAAGTCGTCGCAGGTTAATATAAATCAAAGAAATATTGTAAAGAACTAAACCATAATGCATATATAATATATTTAAACTTAAATAAATTATTTGTAATTTGTCCTACGGTATGGTAATGAACAAAGGGACCGTTGTCCTAGTATACATAAGGCGAATATGGTAAACCATGTGCTACAATTTTGAGTGGAACATTGGTTATGATATTCGGTTCCATGCATGGAACATTACATAATTATTTTAAAAAACTAAGTGTTGGAAAACTAAGATTCGGGAAAATATATTCCACATAGGTAGAAAGAACATGGTACATAATGTGCTACGGTTCTGGGTAGAATATTATTTATGATGTTCGGTTCCTAGTCATGGAACATTAGATAATTATTTAAAAAAACCAAGTGTTGAAAAACTAAGGTTCGAAAAAATATGTTCCACTTCGGTAGAAAGAAAATGGTACATAATGTGCTATAGTTCTAGGTGGAACATTAATTATGATGTTCGGTTTCCTATCATGGAACATTACATAATTATTTAAAAAAGTCAAGTGTTAGAAAACTAAGGTTCGAGAAAATATGTTCCACTTTGCTATAAAGAACATCGTCTTCTACCTTCAAACCCTACAACAACAAATACAGACGAGTGAGTGAGGGAGTGTACAAAGCATGAGTTAGTGAGCATTTTATTCATAGGTTGTATTAAGTTCGCTATAAAATATAAGTAAGTTCACCGATGAACATATGATAATATGAACACCAACGAACATTTATCATCTTATTCAATTGTACATGATAGAACAATTATTATTTTGTTCACTTATATAAAGTATAACATTTATGACTGATAGAACATTATGTTGGAGTTTATGCCCTAAAACAATTTAAATTGATAACATTGATAAATTATATTTATTAATAAGTATGATACTATATTATTACTTTATTCATATGATGGATTAAGTGTTGTTCACAAGATGATGTTGTAAGTAAATTATTTGTATGAAGTGTTCATACATGGAAAGATATAATTTACTGGTTCCTTATATTCTTGTATAGTTCATAGTCAGTGATGAATCTGAACAATTCATCTGATAAGACTATAATACACTAGACTTCTATATTATAGGGTGATGTATCTCCATCACTAGAGTGGCGACTCTAAGTCAGTGTGTTGGTGTATTAAGAATACACTGAACAGGTCAGACAGAATACTTTTTATGTTATTGTCAGCACATAAAAAGATTCTGTAAAACTTGCTAATTGCAAATGTCCTAAATCCTGAGAGCATAGTATACCTTACAAGTTGGTTTCTACTCACTTTGATCTACCAAACAGTGAGGTCAGACAACGCAAACGTGATCCAATATTCTGGGTAGGTTGGGTGATCGAAATCACTTAGTGGGATTACTTTGTGTCAATAAGGAATCCACACCGAAATGATATTCCCTTAAGAGCCTAATCAAAAGTATTAATTATTCTAGACTGCGCAGTGATCCTATAAAATGTTTATTGG
The DNA here is from genome assembly GCA_002174775.1 of Macleaya cordata. Lineage (NCBI taxonomy): Eukaryota > Viridiplantae > Streptophyta > Magnoliopsida > Ranunculales > Papaveraceae > Macleaya > Macleaya cordata. The sequence goes on from MVGT01002752.1 coordinate 122,342, forward strand.
ATTATTAGAATAATTATAATGGTATGATATGGCAGGCAAGGACTAAGATGTAATTACTCGAAAGGTGCTGACATTAATAGTTAATGTTACCTTGGTGTATATTACGAATATCAGTTAAGTGGAGGGACTATTTGCTGGTATAACGAGTGAAGGGCTTCTGAATAATATTCATTTACTTGAGAGTATTCAGTTGCAGTTATTTAGTGGACTTAACTGCAATTAGATTTATTATTTGAGAATTATATGAGATATATGGACCTCAAAGTAATAAATCAAAAGCTTAAGTAAGTGGGGCCCATATGGACCTAACTTGGAGCTAAAGATATGGGAAGAGAGTCTTTCTCTATAAATAGAGATAGGGTTCATAAGATAGCCCACCCTAACTTGTGTATCTAAAACTCTCTCCCAATTTAGAATTCAAGTTATGACCTTTATGGTTTTAGAAACCCAAAATTCGTAATATATTCCCGTCAGAATTTAAAATCGCGTTTTGAGGCTTTTCGGAGCAGAATTGGAGATTCGCTATTTCACGCAAAGTTGTAGAAAATTCGATTTCCTACAAAAAGCATATATCATCTAGGCGAATCGGATCAACCGTTAGAGAGTTATGGCCGAAATACAGTTGCTGTATCTTTTCGGGTTTTCGACGACTGATCCAGAACGTAGGAGGAAGATCTGTGATTACATGCAAGCGTTTAAACGGTATGTATCTGATCTTCAAGTTATTGTTTTAATTCATGCATCCTCATGTGATCCTGTGAAGGGAAAATAGTTATTTGTTTCCGCTGCACAATTTAATCTAGACCCTATTTTCCCCAACAGTGGTATCAGAGCAGGCTTGAGGCACTGCATGAATTATTACATGAAATCTTTTTATTTAAGGTTGTTCCTGATTATTTAAGGGTTTGATTGATCCAAAATACTTAGGGATTAAATTTATATCAATGAGATTGATAAGGGTTGGATTAATTTTTGGTAAAAGGTCTGTACACAAAGATTAGATTGGGATCCAAGAAAAAGAAAATAGTATTCTTGTTGTTCTTGACCAAAAGAAAGGGTTTCTAAATTTTTCAAAAAAGAAAAGGATTAAAAGTGTGTTTTAATCGGTTTAACAAAAATTAGTAGTTCTTGTTTATTAATTTTATTTTGATTCAGGAAAAGGTTTTATAAAATAATAAAAAAAAAAAAGGCAAGGAGTCATGGGTTAGTTTTAGGGTTTCTTTGGTTAAATTGTTTAATTAAAGAAAGTTTTAATTAGAATTTTTAATTAGTTAAAGTGTTTAATTAATTAAATAGAGTTTCTAATTAAAAGATTTCTTAATTAAGAGTTTTAATTAAGGTTTGATATAACCAGGTAATTTTGTTAACGTCAGAGCAATATGAGATATAGTTGTGATGTTATAAATTTTGGTTATTATTAGGTTTGATACAACCAGGCTATTTCTTGATAACATCAGAACTTTAATAGTTAAAGTTTTAATGCTATTGTAATAGTTTTGGTTAAGGGTTGACCTATTAGCTGTTAAGGGGTAACCCAAGAACGGTTATGGGGCAACTCAAAACTGTTATGAGGTGACCTGAAACTGTTATGAGGTAACCCACGAACTGTTATGGGGTAACCCAAGAACGGTTATGGGGCAACTCAAAACTGTTATGAGGTGACCTGAAACTGTTATGAGGTAACCCACGAACTGTTATGGGGTAACCTACTAATTGCTATGGGGTAACCCAGAACTGTTATGGGGTAACCTGCTAATTACTATGGGGTAACCCAGAACTGTTAAGGGGTAACCTGCTGACTGTTATGGGGTAACCCACGAACTGTTATGGGGTAACCCATTGACTGTTAAGGGGAAATCCAGTAACTGTTAAGGGGCGACCCATTAGCAATTAAGTGTTGTTTGGTTTGACATACTAAGGAAAAAGTGTTTTTTCTTAAGTGTTGTTTGGTTTGACATATTAAGGAAAAAGTGTTTTTTCTTAAGTGTTGTTTGGTTTGACATATTAAGGAAAAAATGTTTTTTCTTAAGTGTTGTTTGGTTTGACATATTAAGGAAAAAATATTTTTTCTTAAGTGTTGTTTGGTTTGACATATTAAGGAAAAAATGTTTTTTCTTAAGTGTTGTTTGGTTTGACATATTAAGGAAAAAATGTTTTTTCTTAAGTGTTGTTTGGTTTGACATATTAAGGAAAAAATGTTTTTTCTTAAGTGTTGTTTGGCTAGGCATAATTAAGAAAAAGAGTTTTTTCTTAAGGAATGTTTGGATTGAGTTAAGATAAGTTATTTTGGGATAGGTTAGGGTATAAGGATTTGGGTTAGGAGGTGTTTGGATGTGGACATTGTTAGGGACTGTTTGGTTGGTTCACTCCAACCAATGACCCTACCTAGTCGCCCATGTACAGACCCGTTGGCCCGATCCGACAACCCGGTAACCTGACCAAAATTGCTGACCCGATAACCTAATATCCAAACTCGTTTACTCGGTCCGTGGACTCACGGTCCAACCCGTGGGTCAGCTCGCAGGTCAGATCGACCTAACCCATTCAACTCGCATATCAACCCGACTAGACCAGATCGGATACCACATGGTTCAACCTGTGAGTTAGTCCGTGGTCCAACAAGGTTGTGGCATATATGGAGCGCACGTGTGTGCATGTGTGTGGTGTATCTATGCATCATACGTGTGTGCGGTACACATGCTTGATGTATGTGTGTGATGTTGTGTAGTGGGAGCTGGTGCGTGTACGGTCCACACGTGCGCATGAGTGTAGTACTTTGTTGTGCCACACATGTGTGCTGTGAACGTGTGTAGTATACAAGTATGATCCAGTGCTCCTCACAAAAGGTCATACCGATGCAGCTTAGCTAGACCAAGTCAAATAGAACCAAACGGGGCGAATCGGGTCAACCTGACCCAGATGGTTCAACCAGAAAATTACCCACCAACCAGTAAGGGTTGACCCAGTTAATTGCTGACCTAACCAGTTTGTCAATTGACCAAGGGTTTACAATTGATCAGAGTTGACTCGTACGACTTAAACCGAGTCAGATTAGTCAGGCGACTCTATCCGAGTCAGACTAGTCAGGCGACTCAACCTAAGTCAGACTAGTCAAGCAACTCAAATCGATCCGAACCAGACCGACCCAGACCCTGAAAAACTGTTTTTCAACTTTTGACTCCGGCTTGTTAGACCAGAGTCGGTACTTGCCCTTGCCGGTCCATTCTATGTCAGTGTACAATCTGTTTTTGGCAGATATTGAGGAAAAATAGTTTTTCTTCAGGGTTTTATTTTTAAAAAGTATTTTAAAAGGTTTATTTTACTGAAATGGATAATCCAAGCACCCAATTAATCCCTAGATGTGATGAATCGTGTACAAGCTCTATGTGATAGAATTTTATGGTTACGAATCTATTGATCAATCAATTAAATAATTGAGAACTCCTTATACGATATACATGTGATGTATATGGACTTAGTTGATACATGTGATGTATGCAACACTTTAATGCTCTGAATTATATACATGAGATGTATAATTACATACAATAGATATATGCATTAAATGTATAGTTTGTATGTATTAGTTTTTAGAAATATGTGTTGAATTATTAACATTAGATGTTTATTAATGTGTAATTTTATATTGTACATTATATGTATAGAAATATAATAGACTTTACACAAATGCACATTTTTTCTAAAACTCTAAAATATATCTCTCATTTTAATTAATTAAGTGGGAGAGGGATTGTGTTCATGGAAACACAATCCCACGACCCTCCACCATCGGTCCAAGAATAAGGCTAGGGGTCTAATGCCCATAGGAATAGTACATCCTAGCAGCTTATTGGCTTGGATTGCTTTAATAAGCACGGTATTCGGACTAGAGTGTAGAAAGAGATCTCCCATAGGAGACTGTTTCTATATCTTCTAGCATTCTGAACTGAGATGGTGGACCACACTTAACTAAATGATGAATAAAGAACGCTTCCCATAGGAACGAGGATTTGTCATTAATTTAGGGGTCAGAACAAAATCGGATGTCAAAACAACTTTGACATGAGATGTCAGGATAGGTTCTTTTGATGAAATGGGATTTCAACTGTTTTGGTATACATACAGATATCCCATAGGATTGATGTCTGTATACACAATCAGTTATCCGATATTTATAGTAATTAGAGGGAACTACTATAAATTAAAATTTTTTCAAACTCATGTTGTTTTAGTATTTCATGCTTAGTAGTTCAATAGTTCTCACTTGTAACACATTTTAAATGTAAACCAATAAATTTGACATAAATCATGTGGACTAGATGCGAATTAGATAACTGTCATTAAATGCAGTAAAGTACTTTATGTACTTTAGACTGTGTATCCAGGATTTACGGAATCCTATTATTACCAGGAACTGATTGGAAAAATGTCATAAGTAGGTGAAAAGTTGATGTCTAAGTGTTATAACACTAACATCGGTACTTTACATTTACTAGTGACATTATAGGAAAGGTTGGGGATCAGAATCGTTCTGTTTGACAGATAACGAAAAGTTATATGAACACTATGAGGTGTAGGAACATCAATTAGTCAGCATATACCTGATATGCTGGGACATTGTAGTTCCTTAGAGCCTAACTAGATTTGTTTTCCGAGTAGATTCCTCTACACACTTTTCATGAAAAAGTGGAAAACATTCAAGTTGTATTCCGGTGATCATAAAACTAGATAATCATCTTTGTGTATGTCTTTATGACATGAAACCAAAGAAGAAGTACCCAGTAATTCCTAAGGTTGATCCTATCGAGATGGTAAGTATAGGAAAAGTAATATGATGCCAAATAGAAAGTGTTTCTAAATACGGCAAAATAGGATACTCGTAAAGTAGAAGTCTCAATGATTATCATCGTGTACGGAATAAAATATGAAAACATGATTGACTGTATTATATCTTTACAAGAATAGGTATACAGTCCATCTGTTCTCATTAAGTTTTATTAAGAATGCATTAGATGACATTCGTAGTTGTACATTGATAATAATCCTTAGCTTTTCTCATTACACTTGGATGAATTATTTTTCTTGGAATTCGTTGAATAAATTGTTTCTTCAGTTATTTCAAGTTATCGCTAAAATCTATAAACTTAGTCACTTTAATCTGAATACGATTCAGAGTTTAGTGATTAAGAGTTCCTTTGAAAGGAAGGTAGAAGGTTTTAGTGATTGACTTGTTTAGGTACTCATTGTTGTATGTGGAACCATAAAAAATTAAGAGGTAAGTTTCGTCATTCGATATGATCGTAAATGGCAAACACCCTTTTGACTTATATGGTACATACTAAGTTGAGAACCAATTTATTACACTTGGATTCTTCCAGTAGAATGGTGTAATAAGTGAAGATACAGAATCTGCACTGGATACGATGAAATCTATGGTGGATTATAATTCATTACTTTCTTCTGACATATACCTTGGGTAACAGTTAGTAGCCTTCCGTTTTTAACTTATGAATCGTCAGGTTCTTCGACAAGAAAATTGTAATTTGGGCCCAAGCCCATATGAACAATTTATCCTGTCTTAGAATGGATGACAAATCAGAGTCAAGAGCAGAAGCGTATCTGTTTATAGGTATGCAAAAGGAGTTTGTGTTTACAGAGAAAAGTTACATTCTTAAGAATACTGCATAAGTTGACACCAGGATATAAAGCTGAGACACAAGAATTACGTTATTCAATTTTAGAATACATAGGGACTTTATCGTAGTGGGAGGGTTTCACAAGAACCCAATTGATCTTATTCTTGGAGGATGAGAATTCAGTCCCTGAAACTATGAAAATGCTAATTTATTTCGAGACAATGGTTAACTGTTGTGATAAGAGAAGAATCTTTGGATTCTAATCGAGTCTGGGATCTTGTAAAACTTTCATCTAATATTAAAACTATTGGATGAAGAGTTTACAAGGAATAAGAAATTCTGATTGACCGTTAAAGAGACTTGCTGTGACCACATCATTGGCAGTCTTGATTAAATTAACAGAATTTTCTTAGATCGCAAATAATGTTGATATTATCCTCCCAAGAGGCATATTGACATTGGCATTTGCAATCAAGCCAGATAAAGTTCATTACAGTAGGCCATGAGTACTTTGTACATTTATTACAGAAGTAGATGTCTCGAAGTTGATGCATCCGATTTAATTAGAAAATCAAGTTAGTTGATTTTAATTAAATATGGATGGGCTATGTATAAGATGTGGATAGTAAGTAATAGTGTTTCCATAGCTATATAGTAATGACATAATGATCATTTATAATGATACCTGAAATGTTATTAAGGTTTGGTTATCTAATGGACGTTAATGTAAAAGAACTTTTTGAGAAATTCTTTCATTCTAGTGATCAAGCCTTGCTAGATCAGCTAACTAGAGTATTAGTCTATCTCAAAACTGTAAGGGTCAATAATATACCGATTTTGTTTGGAATGCACTGTTCCATAGAAAATGTTTCTGTGGTATTACTCTTTTGGAATCTTTGTCATATAGACATTGATAAAGGAAGTAAATTGAAAGGCAGTTCCCTATGCTTATGTAATAGGAAGCCTCTCACATAAAGTGCAAGTGACAAAAATCAGATATTTGTCTTACAGGTGGGCTTAGTCAGCTAACATTTGTCGAGTTTTGGTACTGAGATTTATAGAGCTGTAAAGCATGACTTAGATAATCTCAGTTGGATTCGGAGTTACAAAATAGTCCAAATGTTAGTGTTATAATTGGTTGCATTAATTCTGACCTTGTGTCAGATTCAGATCTGGAAATTCTATTTCTAGATATCTTGGTGGATATCATCGAGTGGGAGAGTGTCTACCACGGATGCCAAAGACTTTGTTTAGGCGAGATGGTTAGCCAAGGTTGTATTTGTAAGAAACTTAGTAGAACCTCTACTCTAAAGCTCTGCTTGGTAGTTTTGATTCTCATGCTGATGAGAATACTTACAGATGAAGGTTTCATGCTGATGAAACAAGTGTCACATACGAATCTTATTCTCAGAAGATAAGTAGCTATTGTGACATTAAATTCTTTTAGTGCAAGTGGGAGATTGTTGGGGTTTATGCCCTAAAACAATTTAAATTGATAACATTGATAAATTATATTTATTAATAAGCATGATACTATATTATTACTTTATTCATATGATGGATTAAGTGTTGTTCACAAGATGATGTTGTAAGTAAATTATTTGTATGAAGTGTTCATACATGGAGAGATGTAATTTACTGGTTCCTTATATTCTTGTATAGTTCATAGTCAGTGATGAATCTGAACAATTCATCTGATAAGACTATAATACACTAGACTTCTATATTATAGGGTGATGTATCTCCATCACTAGAGTGGCGACTCTAAGTCAGTGTGTTGGTGTATTAAGAATACACTGAACAGGTCAGACAGAATACTTTTTATGTTATTGTCAGCACATAAAAAGATTCTGTAAAACTTGCTAATTGCAAATGTCCTAAATCCTGAGAGCATAGTATACCTTACAAGTTGGTTTCTACTCACTTTGATCTACCAAACAGTGAGGTCAGACAACGCAAACGTGATCCAATATTCTGGGTAGGTTGGGTGATCGAAATCACTTAGTGGGATTACTTTGTGTCAATAAGGAATCCACACCGAAATGATATTCCCTTAAGAGCCTAATCAAAAGTATTAATTATTCTAGACTGCGCAGTGATCCTATAAAATGTTTATTGGATTATTAGAATAATTATAATGGTATGATATGGCAGGCAAGGACTAAGATGTAATTACTCGAAAGGTGCTGACATTAATAGTTAATGTTACCTTGGTGTATATTACGAATATCAGTTAAGTGGAGGGACTATTTGCTGGTATAACGAGTGAAGGGCTTCTGAATAATATTCATTTACTTGAGAGTATTCAGTTGCAGTTATTTAGTGGACTTAACTGCAATTAGATTTATTATTTGAGAATTATATGAGATATATGGACCTCAAAGTAATAAATCAAAAGCTTAAGTAAGTGGGGCCCATATGGACCTAACTTGGAGCTAAAGATATGGGAAGAGAGTCTTTCTCTATAAATAGAGATAGGGTTCATAAGATAGCCCACCCTAACTTGTGTATCTAAAACTCTCTCCCAATTTAGAATTCAAGTTATGACCTTTATGGTTTTAGAAACCCAAAATTCGTAATATATTCCCGTCAGAATTTAAAATCGCGTTTTGAGGCTTTTCGGAGCAGAATTGGAGATTCGCTATTTCACGCAAAGTTGTAGAAAATTCGATTTCCTACAAAAAGCATATATCATCTAGGCGAATCGGATCAACCGTTAGAGAGTTATGGCCGAAATACAGTTGCTGTATCTTTTCGGGTTTTCGACGATTGATCCAGAATGTGGGAGGAAGATCTGGGATTACATGCAAGCGTTCAAACAATATATATCTAATCTTAAAGTTATTGTTTTAATTCATGCATCCTCATGTGATCTTGTGAAGGGAAAATAGTTATTTGTTTCCGCTGCACAATTTAATCTAGACCCTATTTTCCCCAACACATTTTAGTAGAACATTTATCAAATTGTTCCCTTGTTCCTGATAGAACATTTATCATCTTGTTCCTATATACTAGATAGAACATTAATCATTTTGTTCACTTATCACTAGTAGAACATTTATCATATTGTTCCTTTATTCCTGATAGAATATTTATCATCTTGTTCTCATATACCAGATAGAATATTTATCATATTGTTCCCTCGTACCAGTAAGAACAAATAGCAAATCGAAAAAAAATGCAGTTTTGAACTTAAAAATCGAAGAAAAAACTTGTTAATAGGTTGTCTTACATCAGATTTTTCTTGTTTGATTAGGTTGAAAGATTCAATAATCCTTTCCCAAGTGTTTTGAGAAGAATTCTCCATTAATAGAGCTTTCTTCCCAACTTCATCACCATCCATAATGTTAATAACACCAAAATGATACTACCGGAGGATGCTACCGGTGACCGAAAAATTATGTTCGAAGGTTCATAAAGGAACAAAAATTATATAGAGAAGAAGATGGGGTTTGGTCGGTGGTGGTTTTATTTTGAAAGTGGGACAAAAACCCTATTTTCTAATAGCTCATATCCTAAGGATTTTTTTAATAAAATACTATATTTATTAAGGACCTTTTTACAATTTTAAACTTTAGTTGTAGTCAAACTGGTTTGACCTCAGTTTGACTCACAGTCCTTATCCATATCTATATGGTGTATAACATGCCCCATATTAATTTGGCATCTCATGGCTTATCATATTTTGGTCAGATCACTATTGAAAGAACATAACTTTGCTCAAAAACCCTATTTTTGTTTACTAAATACCAAAAACTCTACAAACATTTCATAATAGCCAAAACTCCTTTCTTATATTTCATTATTTTTTATTTTTAAAGGGTGATATTTTTGTTTACTCCTCTAGCCAGTAAATCTTTTTTTAAAATTCCCTTTTAACCCTTATTTAATTAGAAAATAATATCTTAAAAAGATTCTCTCCCCTTAATTTATGCTTAATTGGCCGTTTTTAATTTTTTTAATTTCCTTTTTAGTTTGAAATCTGTTTTACCTTCATAATATTTTTAAGATTTTATCTTCAACAAAATACTTTATTAAATTGACTTTTTTTTATTTTTTTAGTTTCCTTTTTAGTTTAAAATCTATTTTATCTCCATGATGGAAAATTAATTTATGGATTTGCAAAATAAATTTTTTTCTAAATTATTTTGTTTTGAAAAAATAAATTTTGATTTTGTAAAACTAATATTGGCATTACATAACTAGCTTTGTAAATGACAAATCTAAATTTAATTATACAAAAAATGTTTTGATTAGCAAAAAATATTTTAATACATATGAATTGAAAGTTCTCAACAATTTTTTTAAATTTTTTTTATTTTAATCATTTTTTTAGCATCCAAATTAGTTTTGGATTAAAAAGACTTAATTAGGGAGAAACTTTAGGATAATTTAGATACAATCTAATTGAAGAAAATTTTTAGGAAAGATTTAATTTATTACCCTAATTTAATGCTTAATGATATCTTATTACTAAATTTAGGAGCTGGTCAAAATTAGTATCTACCTTATCTAATAAGAGCAAAAATATCCATACATCTGATTTTGAGAATTTTGGAGGTTTTGGCTATTTTGAAAAGTTTATGGAGTTTTTTGGCAGGAATTTCTAAATTTTTGATGGTTTAGCCGTTCTCTGTTGAAAGAATTTAAAAATAAAAAATCCATAATTAAAGCATATCATGGACACTTTAATGGTGGTTAATCTGGTGATTCTTAACCTAAAGCCACGATTAAATATAGGGTGGGTATAATTTTAGGTTACTGAAAAATAAAAAACACATGTTACTGCATAGTACTTAGGTTGCATATTTGAAAGGGGTATAGTACTTAAGTTGATATATGTAGGATTTTATTGTTCAATTTTAAAATAAAGTGGGTATTTATATATGAAGGGAGGTTAACTCCCCTCCTTATTGTACCCATTGAAGCTCCACAATTTTGTGGGATCTACATGGAGATGATCTAAGGGCTAATTTTTAGAGTGGATATTCTCCTCACTGTGTAAATTATCATATCTAAAAAATAGGTCATTCTAAAATATCAAACACCTTCAAATGTGAATTGAAAATTAGCGGTAGAGAAAAGTGTAAAATATGCCAAATTTCTAATGACTGATTTGAGGGGGTTAAAAGTTTTAGAAAGAAGCATTGATTTTTGGATATGATGATATAGATAATGAGGAAAACATTCTCTAAAAAATTAGCCCCTAGATCATCTCTTTGTGGGCCCCACAAAATGTGGGTGTAACAACCCCTCCCTTTTTGTATTTATTTCTTAAATGGGAAAGATGAGTTTTTTTAAATCTCAAAGGTGATGGATGTAAATTAAGATTAGAAACTGTTGAATTCTCTTCTTCTGCATGCATAAGAGTATAGATAAACGTACAAGGAGAAAGAGATAGAGAGGTTTTTGAGGATGGATTGAGGATATTTGATACATGAGGGGTAAAATTTTGAAGGGTAATTAATAGATTTGGCCAGCAAAAATAATTCTGACTAAGAAGACATGTTTGAAGCTATAAGATGGACAATAACAAGGCAAGCAAGGAAATAAAATTACATGTCGACAATGGAGAATTTTCGATCACTAACCATGGAACTTTAAATTTTTGACATTTAAGTTTTTTCCTCTTTTCTAAACTAAGAAAAATAAAAGAACAAATGGTGGTACTTTGAAGTTTTCAACTGAAAAGTAAATGATTCCTTTCTACTAACCTCCTCACTATTATGGGATATTAGACTTTGTTTGCAACCTTATTTACCATAATTGTTATAATTTCTACACACAAGATATAAATACAAGTACAAGAGTATATATGAGAGAAGAGGATAGATTTCTTATTCACTTATTCAACTAACTCATTCGTACAACTTTATGTATTAAGGAACAAAGGATCTAACACATTTATATAGGATGGAAGAAGTGATAAGGTTGCATGGGGTGATACACAATATCTTGGCACCTATGTGTCGATATGTCAGGCGTGAAGCTCGCCAAACACCACCTTATGCCACCGAAACTTTGTGGACAGTCACATCATTTGTAACACTCCCCCTTGGATGTCCAGCATTCTAAAATAATTGCCTCGTTAAAAACTTTGCCAGAAAAACCCAGAGGGACAAAACCTGAGCTAAGGAAAAGAGTACAATAAACTTAAATAGTGCTGGACTCGCATAAGCTGCCTCATTAAAAGCTTTGGTAAAGAAAACCCAGAGGGACAAAACCATAACAAAGAAAAAAGAGTACAACGCGATAAGGTCCAGTAAGACAAAAGCCGGCACTAGTATACTCCTCCTGATCAAGCAATCCCTCCGATTAGTCTGCTTGATAATACATACGTGTCATGCCAATACCATAAATCAGTTGTCTGAATGTTGTCGTTGGCTGAGACTTGGTGAATAGATCAGCAAAATTCTCACAGGATTGTATTTATTGGATATCAATCTCATAGTTCTTCTCGAGATAATGAGAATGAAATAGCTTTGGCGAGATATGCTTGGTTCTATCACCTTTGATGTAACCTTATTTAACTTGTGTTATGCAAGCAGCATTGTCTTCAAAGATAACTGTTGGTATATCAGTGATGGAGGGTAGATCGCAAGTACTTATGATATGACCAATTAGTAATCTTAGCCACACAAATTCTCTACTAGCTTTATGCAATGTAATAATCTCTAAATGATTCAAAGAAGTGGCCGGAAGACTTTACTTATTGGAGCGCCAAGAAAATGATGTACCTCCACTTGTAAAAACATAACTAGATTGGGAGATAGCTTTGTGAGGATCAGAGAGATATCCGGTATCAGTGTATCCCATTATCTGAGAGCCATTAGATGGATTGCTCGGATAAAATAATCCCATGTCTCTAGTTCCGCAGAGATAACGGAGAATTTATTTTACACCTGTCCAATGTCTCCTTGACGGGGCAAAACTGAACCTGGCTAACAGATTTACAGCAAATGCAATGTCTGGTCTAGTACATTGTACCAAGTACATCAATATGCCGATTGCACTTAAATATGTTACTTCTAGACCAAGTAATGCTTCATTATCTTCCTTTGGTCTGAATGGGTCTTTCTCAATATCAAGAGATCTCACAACCATAAGAGTACTCAATAGATGTGCTCTGTCCAGATTAAAACGCTTCAAGATCTTTTCTGTATACGTTGTTTGATGGACCAAAACTCTACTTGAGTTATGTTCGATCTGCAAGCCGAGGCAAAATTTTAGTTTTCCGAGATCTTTCATATCGAATTCTTTCTTCAAATATTCAACAGCATTACGGAGCTCTTCAGGAGTCCCGATAAAATTGATATCATCGACTTACACAACGATGGTAGCAAAACTAGATTCTGTTTTCTTGATAAAAACGCATTGACAAATGGGATCGTTTACATATTCTTCCTTTATCAAGTATTCACTAAGGCGATTATACTACATTCGCCCAGATTGTTTCAATCCATATAGAGCTCTCTTGAGCTTAAATGAATACAAATGGCATAGTTTTCCCTCAAGTAAAAATAATCCTTCAGGGACTTTCATATATATATATATATATATATATATATATTTGTATCTAATTTTTCGTACAGTTATGCAGTTACCACATCTATTAGATGCATGTTGAGTCTTTTGGACACTACTAGAATAATCAGATATCTGAAAGTAATTGCATCCATAACAGGAGAATATGGTTCTTCATAATCAATCCCAGGTCTCTAGGATAAACCTTGTGCCACGAGTCGTGCCTTCTAGCCAACGACTTTGTTTTTCTCATTGCGTTTTCTTGCAATGACCCATTTATTTTCCACCAAGTTCACATTCATGGGTGTTGGTATAATTGGTCCAAACACCTCACGCTTTGCAAGAAAAGTCAACTCTGCCTAGATGGCTTCTTTCCAATCAATTTTATGTCAACATTCCTCTATAGAGTGACGCTCAGTGTCATCATTCTCTATGATGATTTCAGTAGCTACTGAGAAAGAAAATATATCGTCGACAATTATTTCATTGCGATCCCACATTTATCCGGTGAATACGTATTTTATAGAGATATCCTCATTTACAGGTACACATCCCTCTCCTAGAGGATTTTCCTTCTTCAAGAGGCATTTCTTCAGAGAATGTGGATTGTTCTGTTATACCTTCTCTTGGAGTATTTATAAGTATTGATTGGCATTTTCTCTTCTTGGGAGCATAATCTTCTAAACCAAGTGGTCGTCCACACTTTAAGCGTGCATTAGACGACTTATTTGCTGCAATTTATCCTACTAGGATCACATGTCTTCTTGGGATATTAACTCTCACAGTATGTCTCTCCTGTACATTAATTTTAACTGGAGCATTTACAACAAATATATATGACTTGGTTACTTTAGCTGCATCATTAAATGCATAAGGTATTTCAGTGGTAATTTTTTGAAGATGAACAATCTTTCGCACTTTAATGTCCCATGCATTGGTGCATGGATCAAGATGAAACATAGTTGGTGTATTCTAAAAAATCTCATGTCATTCTTCTGACGACGAATCACGTTGTTCTACTGATGACGGATTGTCTCCCCTAATGACGGGAAGAATGTCTCATCAAAATGACAGTCCGCAAAACGTGCAGTAAAAACATCACCTGTCATCGGTTCAATATAACGAATAATAGAAGGTGAATCAAACTCAACACATATTCCTAGCCGATGCTGAGGATCAAACTTCGTGTGTCGCGTAGGGAAAATAGGAACTTGCACAGCACATCTAAAGAAATGTAAGTATAAAATATTTGGTTGGTAGCCTATAACAATCTATATAGGAGAATACATATAATATATAGTCGAATGAATTCGAACTAATGCAGCTGCATGTAAAATAGAATGTCCCTATACTGCAACTGATAGCTTAGTTCTCATAAGCATAGGCCGAGCAATAAGCTGAAGACGCTTCACAAATGATTCTGTTAGACCATTTTGTGTATGAACATGAGCAACAGGATGCTCCACGTCAATACCAACAGCTTGGCAATAAGCGTTAAAAGATTGAGATGTAAACTCGGTAGCTCCATCAAGACGAATAGACTTGATGGAATATTCAGGTAAGTGTGCACGTAATTAGAAAATCTGAGCAAGCAGACGTGCAAATGCAATATTGCGAGTGGATAATAGGCAAACATGCGACCACCTTGCAGAAACATCCACCAAGACTATAAAATACTGAAATGGTCTACATTAGGGATGGATATACCCACAAATATCTCCCTGAATTCATGTGAATCCATGAATAAGTTTAGGCGTGATAATGCCCCAAGGAATAACACGATCTAATCAGTTATCGGCATGGATTGCCTTTAACGCTAAGGTTTGAACTAGATAGTTTGAATAGATTTTCCCAATGAAACTATTCTTATTAATTTAGTGTTTCAAAATAAGACCGTGGATCACACTCAACTGAGAAATAAATGACAGTGCTTCCCCAAGGAACGGGTGTTCCTCATTTCTTCAAAGGTTAAACAAAATCGGATGTCGATTTAACTTGGCATGAGATGTCCGACAAATTAAATCGATGGAATATACTTTCACCTAATACAGGCATGCATTCAGATGTCCCTAAGGACTAATAAGTGTATACATTGATTAGGATTCTGATGTTTATTATAATATGATGCTATTATAATAAATAAAAGCTTTACAACTTATCAGTATATCTCACTATTATTTTATATTATGCATGTTATTATAGATGTCTGGATTCTCTCCCTTGTATATTATCCTGAAAGAAAACCAGTTGACCGGCCCAAACTATGTAGATTAGAATAGAAACCTTGACATCGTGCTTATTGCACAAGACTACAAATTTATCCTTGATGAAGAATGCCCTGCACTTCCTGGTCCTGATACTCCCGAAGAGGAACTACTTCGGATTTCGTTCTGTCCAAAATCGAAAGAAACTTCTTCTGTCCCTAAAGAAAAATTCTATGTATAATACATTAACCAAAAACACAAGAAAAGAGATAATGTGTAAGCAAAACTATGTCTACAAAATTATATAAATGTAAACATAAAACTTCAAGAACACCAAGTCATGCAGTAATCCAAGTCAAATTTGCACAGCTTTTGTAAGCAAGTCATGAAAATGAGGAAGTCAATCATCCATTAGGAAGACTTCACACCAAAAAGATAATGTAGAATATTCTCTGATTTAATGGAAAGATAACCAACTATCTTGGCCTCTTTGTCCAATGTCCTCCAGCAGCAGTATGAGAGTGTTCCTTATGCTGCTAATATCATTCAAGAGCTGCGAGAGATGTTTGTTGAAAATAGTCGCCCAGCCCAACAAGAAGCGACGAGGAAGCTATATAACACTAAAATGGTTGAGGGCACACCAGTTCGTGACCACGTGCTAATTATGATGGGCTTGTTTAACGAACTGGAAACCCTTGAAACCACGTTCAATCAGTCTTACAAGGAGGATACCATTCTTGCTTCTCTTCCGTCCTCTTTTACTCAGTTCAAAATGACTTACAATATCAACAAGGTGTCATCTATTCTTCCAGAGTTGATGAATCAATTAACAGTGGTAGAAGGGATCATGAAAGGACATAAGTCTGGAAGTGTTAAAATAGCTGAGAGTTCTTCTGGACGTAAGCCTCATGGCAAGAAGTCCAAGAAGAAAATGGGAAAGAAAGCATCTCAAGCACCTACGCCTCTGGGAGTAAATAAGAACAAGAGAAATGCAAAGCCAAAGGAAAAATATTTTTATTGCAGCAAAACAGGGTATTGGAAGCGCAATTGCAGAGACTATCTAACAAAGAAGAATCCTTCAGGTAATTTTGAATCATTAGTTGTTGAGGCAAATATTGCGACTAATGCACCAGACTCCTGGTGCATTGATTCTGGAGCCACTAATCATATCTGCAATTCCTTGCAGGGTTCCAGATAATCAGACGACTAAATGATGGGAAAATATACCTGAGCTTAGGATCGAAAGCAAGAGTTGCTATCGTTGTTGTTGGACACATTCGACTTTTTTTCTAGTTTTTATGATAGTGAGAATAAGACTTTAGTATTAAAAGATTGTCTTTATATGCCGGATATTCGGCGGAACTTAATTTCTATTTCTTGTCTCGTCAGAGATGGTTTGATAGTAAAGTTTGATTCTACCAAAGTTTTAATAATTAAAGGTGTTTTAATTATTTTATCCGGTATATTGATAGATGATTTATATCTTATTTCTCATATCATTCCCTCTGTTTACAAGAAGAAAATATATGTTTCCCATTCCTCTCTGAAAAGAAAATCTCCTCCACCTAATTCTATATATTATGGCATCTAAGACTTGGTCACATTAATATAAAAAGGATCCAAGGATTGGTTTAATATGGGCCTCTAAGCTCATTAGAAGTTGAACCATGGTCTCTTTGTGAATCTTGTTTAGAAGGTAAGATGACTAAGAGAGTCTTTTTTGGGAAAGGCATTAGAGCCAAGGACTTATTAGCATTAGTTCACACAAATGTATGTGGTCCCACGAACGTTAAGGCAAGAGGTAGCTATGAGTGTAGACGCCAAATTTTCGCATACCTTGGAAAATACACGTTTTGGCCGCACGTCGATTTACGTGCAAAATTTAACAAAAATTGCCTTATTGTGACCAAGCAGGTTTCACTCCTCATCCAGGGTTCGGCTCAGGGCCGGAACAAGAAGAGAACCAAATCTCGAGGAACTCATAACAGTCGAAGAAACGTCGGATTTTCCCTTTTTTGACCTAGGCGTCGCCACGTGTCGCGACAGGATTGGCCCACCTCAAATTCTCCCAAATCTTTTGTTTTTGTCTAAAAAAAAAAAAAATTCTTTTTTTTAGTAAATTTCGTTTTTCAAAGGTGTGGGACCCATTTTCATTTAAAAGCACATAAAATAACAAAAACTTAAAAAAAAAAAAAAATTTAAATGATTTTTTTTGGGGAGACCACGCACATGCAATGGGCATGTGTGTGCTGCCCATGCCGGTCTCCCACGCCTGGTGTGGGTGGGAGACTGACGCACCACCACCCCATTTTGTGAGAAAGCATGGGAGACAGAGAGGAAAACAAGGAGAGAAACAGGGAGAGAGAGGGCTGGTCTGTCGGCTGGTCTTGAGAGAGAGAGAGTGAGCAGAGATAAGAGAGGGAGAGTTCGACTGAAATGGGGGGAAAAAGAACTGAAAAAAAAACTAAGAGAGAGAGAATACTAGAGAGAAGTTTGGAGAGGGAGATTGAAGAGGGCGAGACAGATCGGGAGAGAGCGAGAGTTTAGAGAGATCGAAAAAAAAAAAAGTCTGATTAACAGACGTTAAAGAAGAAGAAGGGAAGAAGAGTGAAGGGGAAAGAAGGAGAAGAAAAAGAAGAGGAGAGGAAGAAGAAGAAAGAAGAAAAGAAAAATAAAAAATAAAAAATTTTCGTCTGTTACAGACGCGTGGAGAAGAAGAAGAGAAGGAAGAGAAGAGAAAGGAAGAAAGAGAAGGAAGAGAGAGAAGGAAAGAAAG
>MVGT01002752.1:144529-170284 GCA_002174775.1 Macleaya cordata
TCATCCATTTGAGATAATTAATTTTTCATGATCATATCTTTGAGAAAGCAAGAGATTTTCATCTCTAATGTTATTCGTATAAAAAGAGAACAATTTGTTAAACTAAGATTTTTTATTCAGCTATGTGGTGGATTCAAAAGCCTTAGTGTTTTTTCTATATTGATTTTATAAATTTTATTTTAATTGTGTTTAGTTTAAATATATTCTCCAAACCAACAACATATTGGATTAGTATTAGTTAACCAATTAGTTTGATTTTACCTCAAAGGCAATTCTCTGTGGGATCGACTCGTTTGCCACAACTAGATTCATCGAATAGTCGTGCGCTTGCGATTAAAGCAAGGTTTAAAATTAACTAATTAATTTTGGTTAGTTTAAAATCACATCAAGGTTCAATGGTAATGTGGTGATTTTCCTAGTCCTATATGTTGATGATATCCTACTCATTAGGAATGATGTGGGGGCACAATCATCAGTTAAAATTTGGTTGTCTAATCATTTCAGCATGAATGATTTGAGAGAAGCCAGCTATATTCTAGGCATTAAACTTCTGAGAAATCGATAATGTCGAATGTTAGGGTTATCCCAAATTACCTACGCTTTGGAATAGTACCAACGTCAATCACGCTTCTAAGGTAACCATTCTTCCAACCTGCTTAGATCCCTAACAACGGTTAATTGGGATCAAGGAACAAGTTTTAAACTAATTTTCTTCAGCTGCTAGTTTAATTTTTTAAAAAATCCTAGAATCCCCAATACTTAAATCATGCCACGTGTCACTCCCTCCTAAAATTTATCTACTTATAATAACTTATCAAATCTCTTTCTTTTTAAAAATTCTCTCTTTCAAAGTTTATAGTAATTATAATCCAAAAGTAACTAAACTTTCTAATAATAATAAATCTATTTCTCCCTAAAAATTATATATATAAAAATCTATATTAATTAAATTCTAAAGCAACTTTCTAATTATCTAATAAAAAAAATTAAAAAAAAATTAAAAAAAAAAAACTTATGATGTGCACGGGGCATGGAGGCTAGTCTATACTATATTACCATAGTTGAAGCGTCTAACTTAGATTTTCAGTTGACCACGTGGCATTCTCAACTCTCATACAACCACGTCGTACAAAAGCTTCCATGTCATCGTTTAGTACCACATTTGAAAATAAAAAAACAGCCCCATTTAATAACTTCATATAAATGTACCTTTAGTTACTTCCATTTTTTAAAAATATATATTTTTATATATGCATAAATGTTTTGCCTCTTAATAAATATAAATTTATTTCTATCTCTAAAAAACGTAGTGACATCCAAATTAATATAACAATAAATCTCCAAATTCTTAAAGAAAATATTCCTTTTAAAACCATATGGTAACCAACAATATTATATATCCGGAAAGAAAGAAAATATATAAGGCTAAACGTATTACCGTTATTATGAATTTATTACACCTTTCCAAATAGACTTCTCTCCACTTCTGTTCCCAACAATCTACAATTAACAAATCATTTTCATATTGATAAATACTAATTGCAATAAATGTCTCTACACAATATTTTAATTGTAATGCATCCATATAATTAAACGCAATTATAATATGTGTTACATAAATTAAGTCTTATATATCTTCTTTCACATTGGACCAAAACTTGAGATCTTGCCTTTTGTCATGAACTTGGCACACCGATGTTAATTGGATTTAATTGTTTAATATCATTTTAAGTTTGCAACTTATTAGTATTTTGTTTTAGGGCTAGAGTTTCATGTTTCTCCTTTTTTTTTATTATTACTCAACAACTTAATAGTATTTTACCATTTCGGTAAAGTCTTATCTCTCTTCCATCGTTGAAACAAATCTTAATTTGGACTCGAGAAAATCGTTCGGTTTTTTTATATGAAAAACTATTGCCCAAGTTACAATAATACTTGGATATAGCATAAACGGTGTGTAAGAAGCACATAAACTGCCTGAAACTTCATCTTCAATAAAGGTTGTCATCAATGGACTGGCATAACTAAGAGTACCACCAATAGGTGCAGGAAAGGGCACCGTGAACGGATGCAGGAGGGCACTACCAACGAGCGCAACAACTATTTTTATTTAGAAGTACCTACATACATATATAATAAGCAGTTATATGGGTTTATACTCAATGGTAATACCACAACTAAAGAGTTACGAATCATGACCTCCAAGTTCAAAGAAGAGATGCCAACCACCTGAACAGATGGTTATTGGCATCGTTCGGTTTCAATTCATGCGTGGTTGTGTTTAGATCATCTTCTTAATCTTCTTTTTTACATATGTGATTTTATAAACTTTTTTCATCTTCTGCTTGTTTGAAGGCATTTACCATGTTGTTTCTAATGCAGGTTGGAGCTCTAAAATTAGATGTCAGAAGATTTGAAATCAATGTTCTCATTCTGAAAGATAATTACATATTTTTAGTTCAATCACATTTTTCTTACCCTATCCTAGACAGCCTGAGGTCCTTGGGATGTAGGCCAACAATATCTTCGAATTAGAGAATGGATGCCAAATTTCAACTCTGAAAATCAAAGGATCTCATCAGCCATGGTCTGGGTCAGGCTTCCTGGCTTAGGAATGGAATTTTGGAAGGAGGAAGCTCTGCTCACCATTGGAAAAGGACTGGGTTGTCCAGTTCAGGTGGATGAAGCTACTATAAAGCAGTTGTATGGTTTCTATGCAAGTATCCTAATTGAAATCAATTTCGCTAAATCGATTCCAGAAAAACTTTGGATCCAAGGTAAATCATATGGATTCTGGCAAAAGGTAGAAATTCCTAGACCTCCAAAATTTTGCAACCATTGCAAAATCGTGGGTCATTTAGCTACTGAATGCAGAGCCATAAGGGATGTATTACAGCCGACTATCACTGAGGAAAAAAATAAAGAACAAGTCAAAGGGAAAAAAAGAAGAAACCGTAAAGGGAAGCAAATTGAAGAATCTGAAAGGGTAAAACCGAGCATGCCTAACATTATGGAGGACGATAATCAAAATTCTTCAGAGAAGAGTCTTACTGAGAAGGAAATCACTGGTGAGATGAGTGACAAGGAGGATGACAGAGTGTTAGATGAAATTACGCAATCAGGGGAGGTCGGTATAATGAAGGAGACAAACTTACAGGTAGCTATAGTAAATCAAAAATGTTTGACTGAGGATCCAAACATGTTTGGTGTGCTAGCTACAGCAACTAATGAGGATAAGAGAGTAATCACGCTGAGGAAAAATTTTCAGAGGACCTGAATGGGAATATAATAGACCCGGGAATTGCTCTGTAAGTTATGGCTTCCATACCATCTACAGCTAATCAGGGGAGCAATGAGAAAGAAGTAGAAAACATAAATCTCTCTAGCAAAGTTAAAGATGAATCTCTAGCAGTGAAGCTATGGGCTAATGCCGTAGAGCTGGAAGGAAAAATTACTTCTGAAATCAAAGCCAAAGAGAAGATAAAGTACCAGAAATCCAGTAAGTCAATTTCAATGCAAAACACAAGATCTAAATCAAAGTCGGCTATGGGGAAGTCAACTAATCCCCAGAAACTTTCTTAATGAAAGCTTTATATTGGAATATAAGAGGTCTTGCGAGACCTAAAGCAAGGGACAGATTGAGAAATCTTGTCAATGATAAGAATCCTGATATTATATGGGTAGTTGAACCTCTAGTTCACTACAATAGTAGCTATTTTACTGCTTTGAACCTAAGAAACATGAATTCTAGTGTAATTCACAACTCAACAAATGGTAGGAAGGGCAAAATTTGACTATTTTGGAACCAGAATCTCCAAGAGCCTAAGGTAATTCAAATGTCAAATCAAGCAATCACTGTAGAATGCAAAAATGTTCTGATAATTGGGATTCATGCTAAGGTTATTGCAACTGATAGAAGATCACTTTGGTCTGACTTGGAGGATATTAGTGTGCTCGATATGCCTTGGCTAGTGATTGGAGACTTTAATGTTATGCTTCGTCCTGAAGAGAAGAAGGGGGGGTAGGCAACCCCGAATCTCGAATATGTTTGAATTCTGGAGCTGCCTAGACCGTTGCAATTTAATGGAAGTTTAAAACCAAGGCGTTTTCTACACTTGGTGCAACAACCAGACCGAGATGAGGAGAATCTATGGAAAGCTGGATAGAGCAGTATGCAATATTGGCTGGTTGGAAAAGTATGGTGGATGGTCATATAAATGTCTTCCCAGGCATCTGTCAGATCATGCTCCACTTGTTGGAGCTCCTGCATAGATAGCTAGACCTCTAAACTGCCCATTCAAATTTCAAGAGATGTGGATATATCATCCAAGTTATCATCAATTCATTAAAGAAAACTGGGAGTTGGGTCTAAATGGAACCCCGGTGTTCATTTTTACTCAAAAGTTGAGGAGACTGAAGAATGCTTTAAAGGTATGGAATAGAAATGTTTTTGGAGATGTGGTTCATCAATTTAAGGGGTTAAAGAAAGATTGGTCAAAGAAGCAATGATTATCTCGGATGATGACCCTCACGACCTTGACAAATTGGCTAACTTGGTTAGAGCTCAAAGAGATCTTGAAGAATCTTCAGAAATTTACAACAAATTTCTTAGGCAAAAAGCAAAGGTAAATTAGTGCAAGGATGGGGAGAGCAATACAAAGTTATTTCACACCATGATAAAAGTTCGAAAAGGCCAAAACTTCATAAATTATATCAAAACTGAGGAAGGAGTTATTTTGAGCAGCCAAAAGGATATTGTTGACCATGCGGTGAGTTTTTTTGACCAAAAGCTCAAGCTTCTACCTAATAATATAAAGGAGTACCTTATGGAAAAGATTCCTGCTTTGGTAACCGAGGATGACAACAAGATGCTAATGCACATTCTAGTAATGGAGGAGATAAAGAAAGTTGTTTTCTCTCTCAAGAACTCAAGCTCTCCAGGGCCAGATGGGTTTTCAGGATACTTTTATCATGATGCTTGGAGTATAATTGCTGATGATTTGGTAAATGCTGTGAAGTACTGCTTTCAGATAAAAAATATACCAAAAGGCATTAACCCAAATTTTATAACTCTAATTCCGAAAGAGAAAGGTGCAGATCAACTAAGAAAATTCAGGCCTATATGCTTAAGTAATTTCTTCATGAAGATTATAACCAAGATTCTCGCTTCTAGGCTCAAGAACATAGCACCCAAGTTGATTTCTCCTGAACAAAGTGCCTTTCTCAAGGGTCGTCAAATTCAAGAGAAGATCATGATTGCATCAGAGATGATTAATGAGTTAGGAAAAAAAAAAGAAAGGGTGGTAATGTAGGGATAAAACTTGACATTACCCAAGCTTTTGACACTCTTAACTTGAATTTTCTTTTCGAGATCTTACGAAGGTATGGTTTTTGTGATAGCTGGTGCAAATGGATTAGAAATATTCTTAAGAGTTCTCTTCTTTCTATTATGATAAACGGAGGGCCAAATGGTTACTTTACAACTGGTAGAGGGCTGAGGCAGGGTGATCCTTTCTCCCCTCTTCTTTTTGTTCTGGCTGAGGAAGTGCTGAGTAAAAACATAGAATCTCTTGTGCAACAAAAGAAGCTGAAGCCCATGATGACCATCAAAGGTAACAAAAGCCCCACTCATCTTTTATTTGCTGATGACATTTTTTTGTTTTGCAATGGGAACCATTCTAGTATCTATCAGCTGCATCAAGTGTTAATTTGCAAAAGTGCAAGTTATTTTTGGGAAGCATGCCTAATTCGAGGAAAAGAGAATTAGTTGAGCAACTGGGTATTATGAAAGCTGAGTTCCCAGACATCTACTTGGGAGTTAATTTATTTCCAGGTCGAGTCAAGTCGATTCATATTTGGCTTCTGGTAGAAAATTTTAAATCCAAGTTGGCAGGTTGGAAGGGAAGGTTGTTGTCCTTTCAAGCTAGACTTACTCTCATCAAATCTGTTCTTCTTAGCTTTTCAGTATACAATATGGCAATCTATAAGTGGCCAAAATCCACAATTAAGGAGGTAGAACAAATTATACGCAATTTCCTATGGACAGGTGATTGTTCAAAGTCAAAGATGATAACCTCTGTATGGCACAAGGTTTGTAGACCGATGAATGAAGGGGGCCTGGGAATTAGGAGGTTAGAATGGATTAATAAGAGTCTTTTAATGAAGATGTGCTGGTTCATGATGACTTCCCAATCTCAAGGAGCTAAATTTCTCAGAGCTAAATACACCAAAACAAGAGGAGGATGGATTACCTATCACAAAAAGTCTTCAATTTGGCTAGAATTATAATGGGTCATTGACATTATGCAGAGTAATTCTAATTGGGTTCTCGACAATGGCAGGGAGATCTCCTGGTGGAATGATGCATGGTGTTCAGAAAGGTCTATTATGAATCTCTTAAATGTTGGTAGTACTAGAATGACTCTCAACTCAAAAGTTTCAGATATAATCCAGAATAGAAGGTGGGTATATCCACCAGATTTTTCTATGATTCTACAAAAAATTGGAATTGATACCAACTCCTTGCCTATCCCTTCGGAGGAATTCGATACTCGAGTTTGGAGCCTAACTACTTCTGGTTCCTTTACAGTTGCAAGCAACTTAGATTTGATTAGAGACCACTTCCCTAAGGTTTCTTGGTCGAAATGGGTTTTGAATCGCTGTTGTGCTACAGATGATAGAATAAAAAAGTGTGGAGTACAATTGGCTTCAAGATGTGTCTTTTGTGAATGCCAGGAGGAAGAAATTGATCATATAATTTGGACTTGTAGATTTTCCATGGAGATATGGGATTGGATCCATAATCTTTTTCATCTCCAGAGAGGCCAGGATTTTGTTGAAATCTTAAAAAAAGCATCTTCCCACAGTGAAGCGGTTTCTCAGGCATGGAGTGTAGCAATCATGTCAGTCATGGTCGAATTCTGGTATGCAAGAAACAGAGCAGTGTATGACGGAACAAAACCAATTTATGCAAAAATCAAAGCGAGAGTCCTAAATTGTATCAGCTCAAGCTCTTGTAGAATCAAAGGAATGATGTTTAATTCAGCCAACGACTTGGTTCTCCTCACAGACATAGGTATAGGAGCGAGGCTTGTAAAATCTTTTTTGATCAAATATTGCAAATGGTTTCCTCCTCCAACACATGTCACCAAAATCTGTTGTGATGGTGTTGCTAGAGGGAACCCGGGCCAAGCAGGTGCAGGGATAATCATCAGAGATCACAATTCTT
Organism: Macleaya cordata; assembly: GCA_002174775.1. NCBI lineage: Eukaryota > Viridiplantae > Streptophyta > Magnoliopsida > Ranunculales > Papaveraceae > Macleaya > Macleaya cordata. Next base: position 151,758 of record MVGT01002752.1, read on the forward strand.
CAACCTTTGCAACTATTGCGATGGGACTGGGTATTTGTTATAATTTTATTACTGAGGTAGTGGCTATTTTGTTGGGGATTGAATGGGCAGTTGAAAATCATAAAGTCAATATCTAGGTCGTGTCAGATTTTATGGCAGCAATTAAGGCTTTTAAGGATAATAAAATTCCCTGGTTTGCAAGAAATATATGGAACTTAGTAAAAAATTTGTTTCAGCAGATGAAGTTTTCACATTCATTCAGGGAGGTCAACTTCGCAGCAGATGCATTAGCTAAACAAGGATCCTTCCTTCCATCAGGTCAAATCATCTCCTCTAATGGTCGCCTAGAAACTCTGGCTATAGAGAACCCAGATCAAACTTATTATCGCCATATCTAATTGCGTTTTTGGAGCTATTTCCTTTTCTTGTAAACACTTCTTGAAGGGACCATACTCTTTCCTTCAGTTGTTTTGTTTGTTAGCTCTAGTCACTATCAGTACTAGATACTCTTTGTTTTGATCATTATCTATAAATTGACATTATTACTTAGCAAAAAAAAAAAATCCTAGACAGCCTTGCTAGCGTGACACCAAAAAATATGGTGTAGATATCTACACCAAGGGGTTAGGGCTCACTCCAAAGTCTAATTTTTTGTGAGAATGTTCTTTTCACCATATAAAACGTCCATCCAAAAAATCATCAGATTCTAACATTTTTAACCCTATCAAAAGTTCATTTCAATCAACGATAATAAATAAACGGAGATGAACAAAGATCAGCTTTAGATGGGGCTAGAAGTTTAAGAATCAACTAATTTTTTATGAAGATGATCTACATGGTGAAAGAAACATTCTCACTAAAAATTAGACTTTGGAGTGGGCCCTAATCCCTTGGGTGTAGCATGACCACATTTTTTTGGTGTCACACTAGCAATTTTGATCCTAGACATTATTTTATTGAGTTTTTATTTTTTATTTTCATAGTTTTTTGGGCCGAAATATTACAAATTTTGAGTACTTAGAGGATCATGTTATCCGGGATAATAATGTAATCAAGGGTTCTTTGTTATAGATTTGGCAGGATTTTCGTGAAAGCGAAATTGGGAGATCATCATTTTTCAGAGGTATATGACAGGCACGAAGAATCTCTCCTTGGACCAGGAATTAATTTTTGTTGTCAAAAGAACCATAAAAAAGTATGTCAAATCACAAATTTCTAAATTTTGTCTGCCAAAACGTCAACCAAAACAAGAATATATAACAATAACAATGTAATTTTCATTTTAAACAATTTATGTGTATTATCAAAACATATAGGGTTGTTCGGTGAGAGATTGTTATCTTCTGATGTTCCCTATTTGATTTTCGATCTACTTTCCTAGCATCAATAAGTGATGCATATAATTTTAAACAACAATTGTAAGGATATAATTTATGTCAGTATTTATTAGTTCCGTTTGAACTCTTACTATTCAATATTCTTTTGGTTTGTATTTTTTAATATTGAACACTAAACTTTATACAAATACTCACGATTTACACAAAAAAAAGAAGAAGAAACAAACAAAAGGATTTCTATAATTATGTGAAGATGGCATTTTTGTCTATTTAGAAATATTACATTTGGAAGTTATTGTGTAAATATAATGTACAATTGTGGTTGCATATAGTGGCTTTTGAAATTTTATTATGAAGTAATAAATTAACTGGTTTTCTTCACATGAAGTTGTTTGGGTCAAATTTCAAAAACTAATTTTTTTTTCTAAAACAAAAGTTAAAAATTAATATATATAGAATATGGGTCTTTGACCCATCGGTTGTGCACTCTTCCGATGACTTGGGAGGTTTTAAGATCAAATCCATTAGTCTGTAATTTGCCATTAATTTGTCCCATGTAACATTTAGTAGTAGTTAAAATAGCTTTTTGGTGGCGGTTTTTATAGTCTTTTGTGGCAGTTTCGTTGGTTGATTTGATGTATTTGGTGATATCTCTGCGCTTCTCACACGCTTTTCATGGTGTATCTTTGTCTTCTTAAATATGTATTCTCGGCAATAGTCCCCTACGTTTAAAAAAAAAAGTCTGTACATTTAATTTCCACGTTAGGATTGCTTATATCATAGTAACCAAAAACGCCCAAACATGCTGGCGCTCCCGCTCCCAAACCGCGAAAACGCGGTTTGGGAGCGGGAGCGCCTTCGATCCGCGGTTCGCGAATTTTCGGAGCGCGGTTCGAGAATGTTCGGAGCGCGGTTCCAGAATTGTCGGAGCGCGGTTCCAATTTTGGGAGCGCCTAATCAACAAAATATTTTCAAATGTCTATTTTTTTTTTTTAGTTAAGTTTGTCCAAATGGACTAATTTTTTTGCATGTATGTTATTTATACTATTTGGATCATATTTTAAAAAAATTAGCTCAATCTGAGACTTATATCACTACAAACACTTAATTTAGACTTTATAGTGTGAATAAACGGCTGGCATTTAAAGTGATTTGTTTGGAGGGTTAGATATCTCTGATTGAGCTGATTTTTGGTGGACATCTTATAAATAATGATAATATTATATAAAAAAATTAGCTGATTTGAAGATGTTTAACTTGTAAAAAAAACTCGTTCAAAAATAACCTTATTAAGTGCCCTTAAAGCACACGTTATATGGTTGTGTTTTTCACTTACTTTTTGGACAGTAAAAATTCATTTTTTCCATAATAAAATATAATTAATATGAGAAACAATAAATTTTAGTTATTATATATATAGTATACTTTATAGTTAACAAATACGAAAAAATAATAATTTTTAAAAAATAGAATATTATTACAAAAAATACTTAATAAAATTTAAAAATTATTTTACTAACTATTCAATGATTTTGTGAATAAAAATTTATTTAATAATCTAGTTAATCATAATCTAGTCAATGGTAGTCAATTAAAACTTCAACTAAACTTCAACTACGTGTGAGTAAGTTAGGCGCTCCGAAGGCGCTCTGAGCCTTATGCATTTTTAAATTTGTCGCTCCCGCTCCCGCTCCCGCTCCCGCTCCCGCTCCCGCTCCCGCTCCCGCTCCCGCTCCGCGCTCTGGTTACTAAGGCTTATATAGAGATGATTTTGACACATTTCTATGTAAGGCCTACATAGATGATTCGATGGCGTTAAGATGATCTGATAAATCCAAACATGAGTGCTTAAAAGTTTTAGCTAACTTAGTTTATCAACTAGGGAGAGAGTGGATCACTGAAAGGTTTAGATTAATCAAAGAATTCAACTGCTTGGTATTGTTTTGTTTGGCATTATGGGTTTCTGTTTTTGTTCAAAATCTGAAGTTTCAGTTGGGATTTTTGGATTCGATATTAGGGTTTGGTTTTTTATTCTGAAATTTATGTTAAGGAATTTCAAGTTTGATCTTTAAGAAATTTGAATTTTGGATTCAGAATTAGGCTCAAGATTGTATTTACAACAAATTTTGTGAACATACCAAGCAGCAGCAAACGTCTGCACAAAATTTGCATTGAGTATATATACCAACCACAAACCAATATTTGCAATAGGAAGTATTTACTGTAGTGAACATTTGCAGTCATAATCATTTGCTAACCACAGATGTTTGGAGTGCTACCAAGCAGGGCCTAAATACAATATCATAAGAGGTGATGTTTCGAGTCACAAAAGGGGGTGAGCTATGAAAAGGGCTACTTGGTTGATGTGAACACTAGAGTTTAGAAATTGCAACTATTTAGTATTTACAGAACTCAAGGACTTCATGTGTTTCGAGCTAAAATGACGAACTTCACACTAAGCTATATCATCTTCTTGGCGAGATAACGACATTCATTTCACATTGATGGACTTTAATCTAGCTTCAGCAGCCTCTCTGTCAGCAAAAAGATAGGAACTAAATAAGAAAACGTATGATGATAGCAGCAAACTGGAAAAAAAAACAAAAAAAAAGAACAGAAAAGCATATTAGAGTTTTATGATGCTAGATTTGAGACATTCTTCATCTCAGTTACATGAATAACTTGGGAAGACTTTGCTTTGAAGACATACAAAGCATGACAAACACATTTATAAAGAAAATTTTGGGATTTTGTTCATTAGTTTCTTCTACATGAGGCGAGATATACCGCAAAAAGTTTTCTAGTTACTGCAGTGGCTATTATAGTTTTTGAAAACTTTCTTAAACAGAAACAAAATAAAGACCTTTTCGCACTTGGCAGAATGTGGGCATACCGAGGTTGCGAAACATAGTGCGATTTTGTAGAGCCACGTTTCCAATGGGTCAAGAAGATCCCACCATTGATTTATGGGGACTTAAACCTGTCAATGCCAGTCTTTTTTACCGTTTAAGTCTCCACCAATCATATGGCGGCTTCTTGAACCATGTTAGATGTGGGTCTATAAAATCGAACTCTTTGGAAAATGTGGGCCTAAACCTAAAACCATGTACAGTAATTTCTCCACATGAAATGGAGCTATTATATTTTTGAGTACTCTAGTAAATAGAAAAGGCAAAATACATATCCACTAGGTAGAGTGTGGAGATACTGAGGTTGCATAACATGGGAGTCCCTTGGACCAACCACCTTGGCTGCCACATTCGAAAGGAACCCCCACCACTCCTGAGAACAATTCTGAAGTCTAAACTCCATATAACTCATCATGATGGTAATTTAAACAACTCAATTTAGTAACTTGAAGTTTGAACCTCCAATCTTGATGTTAATGGGTTTTGATGATAGAATTGGTGATAAAGGTAGAACTATACCTGAATGCATCTTCAAGCTCTTTGCTTTGAGGATCCAGCTTCAAACCCTCAAAGAAGGCATCTGCTGCATCGCCGTACCTCTGATAATAAATGCAGCAAAGAAAATTAAAAGGGAATTTTCATCTGAGGATTTTAAAAAAAAAAAAAAAAAGTTAGAAGAAAAACACATACTTTGAGTATATTAAGCGCTACACCTGCCCTATAGTATGCCTTAGGCCAGTCTGGCCTAAGCGATATGCATTGACTGGCATCATCTAAAGCAAGATCTCCTTTTTTCATATGGGCATAGGACATACTCCTGTTGGATAGTACAGCTGCATCGTGGGGATCAATATTGTTGGCCTATATTTCCATCACAAAAAATAAATCATTAAAGCAATCAACCCATAAGAGGAAAGGGAAAAGAGGGGGAGAAGAAAGACTAAGATTCAGCTGTTGAAATGGAAATGTTTGACACGCCCTTATTTGGTTAGGAAGATTTTCTGGTCTTTGGGAATGGGAAATCCAAATAAGAGAGAAAATGGAGAATCGTGATGAGGTAGCACACCTACCAACAATTTGGTACAAGGATACACTAATCGAAGGAGAAACAGAAATGAGGATACACTAATCGAATCTCTGAGGAGCCCAAGAAAGGGATATATAAAAAGGGATGTTCATTGAGATGGCTTGAGAATAAAATAAAATAATGAGGACAATGATGGAAGTTAATGACTCTAAAAGGGCAAGAAGAAGCAATATAAAATAGATTTCAGGTAGTAAGAACTAAAGAAAAAGATTTCCGAACACAAGACTCAAAAAGGGATAGCTGGAAACAGGACTACATGGCAAAATATGATCAAGTTTTACAATTCTCCAGTTGAATCTTATGTTTGAATTTTGAATTAAAGCAGCTCTCAATGGGAATCTTGGGAGTGCTCTGTAGGAGAGCACTTAAAGAGAACTTAGATTCACAGGCAATGCATTAGAATCTGCAAAGTGATTAAATCCAACCTCTAGCTTTCATTGAGCCCAAAGAAGACCGCCACAAATTTAATGAAGTCAATAAAAAAGTAAGAAACTAAAGTTTTTCAGGAGCATTTTTCAGGCACGCAAATGAAATGGCTAATTATAATAATTATAACAATATTGCTATAATCTATTTTTTACAAAATTCATATCTTAACCAAACACAATACAAAGTTACCTCAGAGTACCAATATACTGCAAGCCAATACTCCTTTCTCTGAAATGCATTTGTGCCCCTTGATTTTGCCTCAAGAAACTTCTCTTTTGCTCCAAGAATCATCTATGTCAAAGTTAAAGGGTATCAAATTGTTTAAGAATTCATATTGAATTATATGAATTCTAATACACGAAAGTTTTAAACAGTGGCGAATGTATACAAAAATAAGGGCTATGACATGGCAGAAATAGCACTTGTATTCCATGACATACTACAAGATGTAACTCTAAATACTTCAGCACTTCATGTGAACTTATACTATATACTAACTAAATGCCAAAAAGTTTCCTTTTTCTCTTGGTTACTCTTTTTGCTTGATTACTTTATTGTATAAGGACAAAATTCTACTTTTGCCCTTAAAAAAGTGCACTCATTTCTTTTAGTTGTTACCTAAAGGTCATTTGTTTTTATCAAGGAGTGTTTGAGTTAAAACAGTCAAAACAGCAATAGAAATTTCAGATTAGAGAGAAGAAAGAAGAAGAGATTAGCAAAAACGAGAAGAGTACCAGCTCTATGACAACATGTTTATGTCACAGCAGGGACCAAATCACCAAATCTCTAATTGAACATTACATCACATTAAGAAGTATTTGGTAGACTTGAATCCAATAGCATTGAAGTGCAGAGGAAAAATATGATGAGTTCCGATTGCTAAGTTCTTATCATGACTAGGATCTGACTCAGTGAGTATCAATATGTTCAACATCAGCTCCTTACTAGCGCTTATAATGAGTATCTTTCTATACCAAATATTATTAAATACTGTACCTAAAAATGGTAGGACCAAGGCATGCAATTACTTCGTGTGTTACTACACGTTACTTATTTACTCGCATATCATCATCTATAGCAGAGAACTCCAAACTGCTTCATTATAGGCATATACTCCAGTATGTCATCTTCTTTGACCTATATTTAGATGTCTCCACTATGTCACCTTTGATGGAGTGAGCATGTGAGATATATAGATTAATTTTATAAATTTATGAAAAGTCCTCACCTTTGATGGAGTGAGCATGCGAGATATATATATTAATTTTATAAATTTATGAAAAGTCTCTATTTCAGATCCATACAAGGGAAGATATTCATGGGAAACATGACTAAATGCAAGTTTTAGGCACTGAACAGTTTTACCAAAGAAAATGTGACAAGAATCAGCACAACTTTGATAAATATAAAAGGGCAAAGCCATCTAGTGATTTTTCCGTTCATACTTTGCATCAATCATTTGAGGCAAAGACCAGATCCATACAAACTTCATAAGGGCCTTGAATTTAAGGAGGAGCTACTAAAATACAGTATAACTATGGAAAGGAAGTCTACTCAATTTTTATCAGGTCAACTCATATCCCAATGTCCCATAACCTCAAAAGTAAATTCAATACCTGTTCTTCAAATTTATCAGAATTAGCATGCCTCATGATTCCATTAATGCTCCAGTCCACATATGTTGGAATGCGAGAAGTCACAGGAAAAAGAATCGCAACACCTCGACGATTACCACGAACAGCAGCAATTTCTACTGGCTTTAGCCCGTGCTGTGATAAGAAGAAGAAATCGAATTTCATAAGCCAGGTAATAGGCCATCAATAAACCCTAAATCCTCTGACATATTTTTGGCATTTTTCTTGAATTACAAGAAGGTAACAAAATTCAAGATAAAGGTTTTAAAGCAAGTTGGGCATTTTCACAACAGTTTTCTAGCTTGAGGCGAGATGTGGAATAGAGAAAACGTGTTAATTGTTACACAGCGATTTGTTAAATTTTATAGCAAGTATGAGATAAGGGTGTAATCGATATATATATATATATATAAGGAATGTTACCTTGCCCAATATTAGAATGCCCAATGTGGGCCCAACAATAGTATGGGACCCACAAAAATGGTCCAAGGGACCATATAGATCATCCCCATGTAAAATCACCCCATTCAAAAATTTCCAAACCCATCAAAAGAAAAGTCAGTTTAAAATTATGGAGAAAAATGGACATCCCATGGATTACCAAAATTTTGATGGGGTTAAAAGTTTTAGAATGATCTAATTTTCAGTGAGGATGATCTAAATGATGAGTGGTGACACAAACACATATAAAATAAGGGAGTACATATATATATAGGGTCAGGTTATATATCCCCCTTTATAAACCCCCACTTGTGGGGCCCACATGTAATGCATCCATGAGCTAATTTTTGGAGAGAATGTTCTTCTCAAATCTCACTATGTATTTCATCATATTAAAAAATCGATAAGGGTGTAATCAATATATATATATATATGAGGAATGATACCTTGCCCAATATTAGAATGCCCAATGTGGGCCCAACAATAGTATAGGACCCACACAAAAATGGTCCAAGGGACCATATAGAGCATCCCTATGTAAAATCACCCCATTCAAAAATTTCCAAACCCATCAAAAAAAAAAAGTCACTTTAAAATTATGGAGAAAAATGGACATCCCATGGATTACCAAAATTTTGATGGGGTTAAAAGTTTTAGAATGATCTAATTTTCAGGATGATCTAAATGATGAGTGGTGCCACAGACATATATAAAATAAGAGAGTACATATATATATATATATATACATATATATCAAGTTATATAGCCCCCCTTATAAAAACCCCCACTTGTGGGGCCCACATGTAATGTATCCAGGAGCTGAGTTTTGGAGAGGATGTTCTCCTTGCTATGTATTTCAGCATATTAAAAAATCAGCTCGTTCTAAAACTTCTAACCCCCTCAAATTAGCCCTTAAAAAATTTGTAAGTTTTATTTATTTTGACCGCTGATTTAAAACGGGTAGATTTAAGGTTAGAAGTTTTAGAACAGGCTGATTTCAGGTACCTATGTTCTCCTCATCAAGTAGATCATCCTCTCCAAAAATCAGCCCTTTGATTTATTCTATGTGGGCCCCACAAGGGGGGTTAAGGGGGCTATATAAGGGGGTTTATATAACTTGATATATATATATATATATGAGGAGGAATACTCTGCCAATGTAAGAATGCCCCATGTGTGCCCAATACGAGGTAGGGGCCACATAAAAATGATCGAAGGGCTGTGCTTTGGTGAGGATGACCTACTCACTATATAGATCATCCTCCCCGAAAATCACATCATTCTAAAACTTCTAACTCCATAAAAAAATTGGGTGATTTATTGATCGTCTATAAATATTGTTAACTTTAAACTAACATTTTATAGGGTTAGAAGTTTTAGAACGGAGTGATTTTATATGGGGATGATCTGTACGATGAGGAGAACCTCCTCACACCCATGGATCATCTTGTTGTGAGCCCCACAAGATAGTTGGGAAAACATTTGGCATTTTAACATGGGGCAAAGTATCCTTCCTCTATATTTATAGGGGAGGGATATTGCACCATGCCTGATTGCACCACTTGTTTTTGTGGGCCCCCATGGAGATGATCTAAGGGCTCATTTTTTATGAGGGTGATCTCCTCACTGTTTATATCATCATATCTGAAAATCAGCTCATTCCAGAACTTCTAACACCCTCAAATCATCTCGTAAAAAAAGGCAAATTTTAGGCATCTTTCTGAACAGCTGATTTTTCGATGAACTTTATATGAGGTTAGAAGTTTCAGAATGGGCTAATTCTCAGGTATGATGATCTACAAAGTGAGGACACATCCTCACCGAACATTAGCCCTTGGATCATCTCCATCTGCGCACCACTTTGCCCTAAAAAAACAAGATTGCATGGTGAAATAGTGGGGCAATAACGAGTGGGGTATATCTCTCTTATGCATATATGAAAGGTCAAATAGAACAGTTCATTAAGTAACCATAATATGTCATATGATTGAAGGGTCCTTTTTTCAAGTACCATTATGTGCAAGTTACAACAAACAACATATTATGTCTACCAAATTAAGGTTAAAGTTTGAAATCAAAAGATGTTTTGTCACCAGAAAAAGATGATAAACAAAAATTAACAAAGAAGCAAAGTGTGAATAAACTTACAATATCTGTCACATTTGGATCAGCGCCAGCTTTTACTAAGCACTTAATAATTTCATTTAGCCCATCAGATGCTGCAAGTACAAGAGGCTTTACTCCAGATGGTCCACCATCTGGGTCAACACCTGCCTACATAGATGGCAAAAAAAGGAAAATGTTACATGCTATTTAAGCACCAAGAGTCGTGAGAAGTAATTAGGTATAAACAAAAATAGCATATATATATATATATATATATATATAATATCCAGGGATTAAAATGTATTTTTTTTCGAAGGATTAAAATGTCTTTTTGACTGAATATATCTGTTCAGAAATCAAGAAGTTTTGACCAATGCATTCCATAAAAAAAACTGATGCAGACTAGTAACTACCGAAAACTGGACCAATCTTTTCAAAAGAGCGAGGCACAGAAAAATACCGAAATTTAATTGAAAAGTATTGTCTAAATTTTCCTAAAAGAATGAAATAGAAAGTAGCGGCAACCAAGCGTTCTGCCAAACTTTTCCATTCTGACAGTTGCTAAACATCTGCTCAAGGAATCATAAGTCCAAGACAAATTATGTTCCTGAGAGAGAGAGAGAGAGAGAGAGAGAGAGCATGGTGGCATAACCAGCAAGCCTCTCTCCCCCTTTATTTTAAACTATTATGTGGTCAAAAACACCTTACAATAGAAAGTAAAGACAAACTGTCCAAAATTAGAAAGTAAGAGACTACTATACTAACTAATAAAATCTGAGCTGGGGCCACACTAACTAGTCTACATAGACATAATAAAGTCCAACAAGAATGTAGTATTGAGGAACTTTTGTACCTTAATTAAAAGCTCTGTGCATTGCCATGATCTGGAAAACATAGATGCCTGAAGTGGTGTAAACGTATGATGAAAGAATAAATTAGGCTGCATGGACAAAAAGGAAGAAAGATTTTGGCGAATTAACCCGAGATGGAAAAGAAGAAATGCAGAAAAGGTAAAGCTCTGTGCTGCACAAGTGAAAAAGATTACTCTAGCTTGTTGTCAGGTAGCAAGAATTGTCCTTCATCATCGGTTCCAAAAGTAAAACTAAAAACTGCAGACAACGTCAGAGAGAAAAGGAAGGTATATTTTACCTTTTAGGAGATGAGGGTGACATTTTAACAAATAAGGTGAAAAACAGAAACTTAACTAAAACATGGACAAGAAGAAATAGAAGCTGCAAAGAATTTCATTTCAGGTTAGATTTTTTTCTTTTGATCAATAAAAGATAGATTATTCAATTCTAAAATTCTGTCATGTGTACATGAGTTTAACTTGCCATAGTAAACCAGGTATAGAAGCGCTAAATTCTCTTTTCTTGGCATACATTACACAGTTAATGTGATGTAAATCTAATCATCTTAGATGGAATGTAAAGCAAGGAAAGCTTACGTCTGAGTTAAATGCTGGGGCACAAATTCCAAAACAGTTTTTCTTTGGTAGTGAGTTGATTTTGGTTTACTTGGAAGTGCGATTGTAGCCTCCAGAGTTTCCATCCTTAAAGTTGATTGTTTGCAATAGATGGTACATCACATTTGATAGTGCAGTTCGCAGGAAACCAAAACCAATGAGTATTAAATAATCATACAATAATCTATGAACTTAACAAATGAAATCAATTCTTACTCATTCCATCCCATTCTTTACAGATTATTATCAAATAAAAACACCAAGAAATACAACACATTTTATCCTTGCATCAATCCCGAGTTATACAGCTCAAATGGAAGGTTAACAAAATCTTCAATATAGCTTGAAAGTTGAAAGAGACTCCCTTGTATGCTATTCCCTACCTTAGAATAGAATGAAACCTACAAAAAGATGCTAAAATATAATGTTGCTCCACTATTCAGGGGGATAACTGGTATAGAGTGACACCAATCAGGAATAAAAGAAGAAAAACTAAACCACTAGATCATGACTGAGCAGCTGAAACCAATTAGGAAAGACTTCAAATTACCACTGAGACTATTTCCGAAGGCACATTCAGAAGAGGTAAACCCAACTCACATTGGCATGGTAATCCAGCAGAACTTTGACAGCTTCATGATTGCCAGTAGCGACAGCATATTGGAGGGGTGTGCCAAAATCATTTATAACATCTACGTTAATACCTCTTGACAGTAACAAGGTAATTATCTCTTTATGTCCTGGAGGTAAAACCTCATGTCAAACTGCATGCTTGCATCACATATTCAAACATAAAAATATTTCTGGGAGAGGTTGAAAAACATATTTTAAGTTATTTTTAGGATAAATATGTAAGGACTTGGTGAAAGTCTGTGTTCTATCGAGATGGAACAACACGGTGGTCCAACTGAACCGCATTAAAACATAAAAAATATTTCATCTTACTTTAAATTAAAATCTAAGCTAAAGCTAGGCATATGTGAAGCTGTTTGCCTCAATGTAGGAAGGCGTAAAGCTCTAGAAAATCCTTAAAAAATCAAAAATTTCTTAAATTCAACTAACCATACAAGTGAAAGAAATCAAGAAAATAAGCTTGCCAACCAGACTTATTTAATAAGTGCTTTAAGAAATCAAGATTTCGAAACAAGCACTTTATATTTCTTGTAATATGAATGTAGCGTCAACATTCGATTTAGAAAATCGAGCGATAAAGCCAAGACCATGCAACAAGAAATAGCCATGGTTCATAATTGTCAACACAGAAAAGCATCAAGGGTTTTAAATAGGTTACTTTGACATGTCCCAGAAACACAAATAAAATGTATATTTCCAAAGAACAAATAAATATTTTAGGAATAAGAATAACAAATCACAATTCGCAAGAGCTGAAATCATGGTCCTCATCAGCTATATTGCTCCTTGAAAAAAAAACCTTCTTTGGTTTCATAACTTGTCAACACAGTAAAGCATCAAGGATTTCAAATAGGTAATTTTGACATGTCCTAAAAACACAAATGAAAATCTACCAGAAGAACTTGAAGATTGACCAAGGAATGAGATGTACCTCTCATTGCAGCACAATGCAAAGGAGTGACATTTTCATCATCAGATATCTCAGGATTGGCACCCTTTTCAAGAAGATATTCTACAGTGCTCAAACGCCCTTCTATAGTTGCACGTGCCAAGGGAGTTTCGCCTATAAAAAAAACAGAAAATAAGACATAAGTACACATTTATTGGCTATTGCTGTATAAGAATATCAATTTCAGCTTTAATTAGTACTAAAGCTATAAATTTTAGATGTATCTAAACATGCAATAGACTAATATCTACATCATAATGGTCCACAATCTCTCACGCACCTAACAACCCCAAATCTATTTCAAACCTCACTCCTTCCCTCTCCATATTTGAGCGGAACCATGACGAATGAGGGAATGAATCCCCATTACAAGCCAAATTGAAGAAAAGGTGGTTTTTTTCGTTTCAGTGGAGAACGATCAGGCTGAAGTAGAACTGAAGACAAAAAAAGTGTTTTTTTTAATATTTGTGCATAGAAGAAGCAACTTCCTATTCTATGTATTTATTTTTCTTCTTATTCTCACAAACTCTCTCTCTCTCTCTCTCTCTCTCTCTCTCTCTCTATATATATATATATATATATATATGATTATATACCACCACCATAACAACCACCAATCAATTTCAGTTGAGTTGACAACCTTTGACTTGAAATTATTTGATTAGTCTTTCAATCTGTAAGTATTTAGGTTTGTTTGCATGTATGTATGGTTTTTCCTTTGCAAAACTCCCTCATATTTTTAAAAAAAAATTCTTTAATTTTTCCCAGTTGTAGTTATTACGGCTTTGGGTTTTTTTTTTTTTTTTTTTTTTTTTTTTTTTTTTTTTTTTTTGCATGCGTGGAAGAGAATGAAGCAAAAGCCAAATCAAAGACAAAAAAACAATTAGGTTTTTTTCGTGTGGAGAAGGCAGTTATAGATGAGAATTGGTCAGACACCAAGCTGTCACAGATATGAACAAAGAACCTCATTCAATAGGCTTTGGGAAGTAGCTAATGCATTTGATAAAACAAAAAGGAATTTGTAGTAGCCATTATACATTTGGAATGTCGGTGTCATGTAACTCGTCAAGCATCTCTTTAATAACAGAATGGGCAATCGATCTTTGGTCATGATTCTATTTAGCGGACGATAATAGACACATACTAATGTGGCACAACGGAAGTCTTAAGAAGAAAAGTAGAGAAAGAGAAGAAAGGATGCGGAGATCCTCGTAGATACACGAAGAGAAGAGAAAAAGATACACGAAATAGAAGAATCAACAAGATGTTGAGAGTTGAAAGAAGAAAACGTAGGGAAGAGAGAGCAGTTAGGGTTTCAAACCTCTAATAAATTAATTAATCCAAATCTGTCTACAACTGAAAAGATAGATTTCCTAAATACTAAAACTGAAACTAATATAAGCAATTGACTAAACTACCCCTATCAATAACTGACCCAACTATTAAAACCCAACTAAATTAGAAGTCTAACTCGACAGAAATTAAAATAAACATTAAAACAAAGCTTAATAACCCCACGGCCTGGTGATAAAGGCACCCAGGTCGTGACTCCATGTGCTGCCTTCATAGGTGTGTTACTTGTGCCACATCACATACGCCATGTAACATCTTTTTTTATCACTAGAGGACTAGTGAAGTAAATGAGCTCATACTAGGCAGAGTAATAACAAAGATCTCATTGTTTTCGATATGAGGATAAGGCCTCACATTGGTTGGAGCACTGCCTAGTAAGTGGGCAATTTAGCGGTCCTCGCTCTGGAGGAGGGAAACCCAGTCGATGCTTAAAAAATAAATGGGCAAAGTTCCAGTTCTTCAACATATTGCGGATGCATCAAACAGATGTTAAGTCCTTGCCCACGTTTAAATAAAAGAATATTCAACTCACTTTATGGTTCCTTTCAAGCCAATTGGTTGGTCAACAAAGCAAATTTCATAGTCAATTAACTAAAATCCCAATTAATAACACCAGCAATGCATAGCCGTTCTGCAACAAAAAAATTTATAACCACGTACGTGCAGAAGGAAGAAATCCAAAACGAAAGAGTGACCTTGAAATAAAAATATCACCTTGGACCAACGACCTGGAGAGTGTACATTGCACCCATTTGCTACAGTAAAACTCATGGGGTTAAGAATGAGTGATAGACAAGCCACAATGTTTAGCCATTCGGGGGTAAGGAAATTATGGGTTAAGCCAAAGTTCACCGAGACAGTCACAAGGTGTTCAGAGATGTGCCCTAATAGCTTCATGGTGCTTGAGCATTGAGTCCCGACAATAGCATTCAAGGATATTTCCATCATAAAGTTGTGCTCAAGCTCCTATTTTTATGAAGGTGTGGAGTCCTCATCTCCCTCCATGTCAAGAGGCAATGATTGGGGTTGTTTGCAAACAACGATGAGGCCGAAACTGCTCATCACAATTAAAACATAGATGTTTGGCTCATCCATCTTGTAGCTTAGCAATACTCCTGCAAAGAACTCCAAAAGGTAAAACTGTAGAATAGGAAGATGTTGAAGAGGTCCACTTAGAGGGTGGCGTCGATAGGGCGAGAAGGGGGTGGTTTAGTCAAAGAGATTGATGGAGAAATTGGAATTGCTAGACGGTCCAAGCAGGTGGCAGAGAAGGGCATATGAAAGTAGTAAGGTAGTACATCTTTTATATATTGTTGATAGCAAGGCATTAAAAGCTTCTTTGTGTATCACTGCCATAATATAAAGTTTGTGTTAAAGTCTAATGATTGAGCAAATTAACTCCAACTCTCACATAAAATTCGAGCCAGAAACCAAACAACGAAAGGGAAAAGGCCCAGGTAGAGTGATGCAACAATTCGCAAGCCGCACAAATGTGGTCTGATATTCACGTACACTTGCAATTAGGGTAGCTTAGCAAAGAGCCTTTGAGATCATCACCTTCCTTAGACCCAAACCTGGAGCACAAGGCGCGACAAAATGCAATCCAAGTGATCATGCCAACTGTTCTTACAACTGGTACACCACAGAATAACATTGGAAGAAGGCGTTTACGCCAACTCAACCATATGTTCTCCAAAGTCCTTTAAAATGTTCAGCTCAAAACACCCATCCTTTTGGGTATACCATCACAGGTTGAAAAACTAAGACGAATAGGATGTCCTCGGGAAACAGGGAAGGTAGGTGGTGGTATAGCACATGGAGTCTATCGAGGGGGGTGGATAGTGTGGGCTTGGAGAAGTAAGGATCATAACCGAACTTAACTTAGAAGCACGATGTTTAATGACAAAATCTGTTTCTTAGGACTCACTTTCAACTCAACTGAAATTTTACTCTTGGAACCAAATCAAATCACTGAATATTAAGTAAATGAACTTCATCACAACCCTAAAACCAAATCTGGAAAAATCAAATACCAATAACTATCAAACCTAAGAACAAAGCAACCATTATACCTGTCCCATCTTTCACATCTACATCAAGTTTCAACTCCTCAATCAAGTACTTGCAAATATTTAAGTTTCCTCTTGAAGCTGCAAAATGAAGAGCTCCTCGGCCATCTTCATCCTTAATACTACTCACTGTTCTTGCTATTCCTTTTCCATCATCAAGCAATGCAGCAAATTCTGATTTAAAAGAACAAAAACAACAATCAAAGATCTTCAAAAAGCATTAAAACGTAAAATGACAGAAGAAATTTAGGTCATAAATGCTCTAGATTCTTTGAAGCTTATTACTCTTGAGTCGTTTGAGTTTCCCTACGTGAGCAGCATTGAGAAGCACTGTAACTGCAAATCAAAATAAAGAAGAAAAAGCTGATTGTTAGAGATTTAAAGAGGATGAAGATTAGAAGTAAGAAATTCTAGGGTTTCGTAGAAGAGTACGGACATGGAGTAATCTCTTTTGGGGTTTTAGAAGACATTTTTTGTTTGTTTTTCGGAAGTATAGTAGGGAATTTTAAGGTGGAAAGGGTTTTGTATATAACGAATGAGAGGGGTTTAAAAGGCGCGCCAAGACGTGATATACGAAACGGTTGGCATACTTAATAGGCCGACACGTCTGCACAATTTACGGACTATATAGCCTATAGTGTGCTGCTGTTTTTTTTTTTTGGCTGGGTAAGCAAGAATATATTAATCAAATATAAAATATATAAAAGTAGAGACAAGCTTCGAAAAAAGTAGAAAAACAAAAGCAAAACCCTCCACGACACTATGCGGGCGAGGCATTCCAACCAGGCTGGCACCCCAAGCTGCAATAATCATTTGTTGTGAAGGTTATGAAAATCTAAAATTACAAGTGTTTGGATTTTCGACAACTAGAAAATTTGGCCGATGATCAAAGGTTTCTTTCGTTTCAAGGGGAAGATTAGCTCCATGCTTGGACATGGTATCTGCAGCAAAGTTTGTTTCCCTTAAAACCGATGAGAATTTGATAGTCAAGTTTTTTATGATATTGTGACATCTAGAGTTAATGAACCACGGAACTTTGTCACTTGCTGTTATTAACATCTAAATAAAACTTCGTCCCACCCATAATATTAAAATTAAGAAGATTTTAGCCAAAAACACTTACTTGAAAAATATTTTAGGATTTAGCCCAACAGACGTTTTCTTTTAGTCTAAGGCCCATGGGTATCAGACTGAAACTCTCATGGGCCTTAGACTAAAAGAAAATGTTTGTTAGGCTAAAGCCTAAAATATGTTTCAAGTAGGAATTTTTTGCTAGTTTTTTCTAAAATTTAAATAATGTTTAGTCATTTTTATTATGAAAAATAAAAATTATTTTGTGTCAAATACATTTTTTAAAAACCAATGAAAAATAATACAGGCAATGGGAAATAAACCAAAATCGACCCTAGTTTTAGGTTTCTACCCCACCCAACTTTGACATTTTAAATAAAACCCAAAAAAGAGTAAAAGACAATAATACTCTCCCTTAAAAACTAAAAAGAGACAAGAGGGAAGAGAGAGAAAAAGGGGAAGAGAGAAATCAGAGATGGCGGAGGAGAGACGACGAAGAACTTGAAGAATGGAGAGCGGAGTTTCGGCCGGAGAAGACTATCGACGGAGAAGAAAGAGAGAGAAATAAAGAGAGAAAGAGAGAGGAAAGAAGAACGAGAGGACGATCGACGGAGGCTAGGTTTTTTTTTTGAAATCTAGGGTTTTTTTTCTGAATATTTGTTTTGATATAGGTTTTTTACTGCTTTCATTTCCAGATCTAATATCATCTAGATTAGTTGTTAATTTATTTTTCAAAACATAAAAACACAGTTGCATAACACTTGCATACACAGTTGCATCTAACTTGCACCTCAGTTGCATAAAACTTTACACAGTTGCACATCAGTTGCATGTCACTTACATGTCAGTTGCATCAGTTGCATCTCACTTGCATGTCAGTTGTTGTAATGCCCCGCCCTCACCTTTCGGGTCTGCAGCCCTTACTCAATGAGAACTAGGCATTTCCGGCGGAACCATTAACAACCTGTAGCTCTACGGTGAGCGCAGTTCACCAAGCTAACAAGAAGCTTGCACTCATATTCACAACACAAGTACAATAAAGCTGAAATAAACTTTATCAACTTA
>MVGT01002752.1:171773-204196 GCA_002174775.1 Macleaya cordata
TTTTCTTCTTCACAAAACCATGGGTTCTCCTTCAAGAGGCTCTTTCTCTCCCTCTCTCCCTTGCAATGGCTGAGCAGCCTTCTCCCTCTCTTCTCTTCTCTCCTAACCGATGGGAACAAATGGGGGAGGGTTAGGGTTAGTTCTACATTAATACTAACTTAACCCTAAACATACTAAAACCCTAGAGGGTGCCCTCATCCAGAGTGGCTGCCCCTCAACATTAGTAACTAAATATAGATAGGGGTATTACAGTTGTATACTATATTTTTTTAACAGAAAATGAAGAAGATGAAGGTGAAGATAGAGCAGAAGAAGAAGATGATGAAGTGATCACCGACATATCTAACTCGCCGGAAAAAATGGTGAAGAAGGCAGCCCCCATCACCTACAATCTCTCTCTCTCTTTCTAAAATTTTCTCTCTATAAGAAGAAGAGGAAGAAGAAGATGAAGAAGAAGATGAAGAAGAGAATGAAGTGATCGCCGACAGATCTAACTCACCGGAAAAAATGGTGAAGGAGGCAGCCCCTAGCCATCACACCTACCATCTCTCTTTCTCTCCCTAAAATTTCTCTCTCTAAAATTCTCTCTATTACTTTTTTTCCAAACAAAAGAAGGGCAAATATGTCAATAAAAATAAATAAAAACCAAGTCAAAGAATTAAAAATACCATGTGTTCAAAAAACAAAAAAAAATTGGGTTGCATTTAAAAAGCCAAAGTTAGTTGGGTGGGAAGTCAAAGCATAGCTAGAATTGGAGTTCTAGTCTAATTTCATGAAAATAATAAAATAAAATAAAAAATATTTTTTAACATAAGGAGTAGTTTGTTCTTCTTACTCGTGATGGTATCATGGTATTATAGACATGAATTTTCACCAACATCATTTACCTCCATAGTAAAGACTCAGTCTTTATTTAGGGTTGAATTTGAGAGAAGGCAAGGCAGTGAAGGCCTCTAAATATCTTATATATTTTTTCTAATTTTTTAGGTGGTTCTTCGTTGTCGTAAGTGTTTAGGGAATGATATTGTAAGTGTTGATCTAGAAAATTTTCCATTTAGAAAAAAAAGTATATTATAGAAAAACTTAATTGTGGTTGATCTTATTATAATATTTTTTATCATCATAATTTAACAATAAAATATTATTTAATTAATTTATTTTTAATATTAATATATAGAGGCTCGTTTTTTGGAATTCGCCTAAGACCCCCCAAAATCTCATATCAGGCAATGTCTTTAATCAAATAAGGTTTGGTTTAATTATATACAAATCACGCGCAATTAATTGGAATCTAGAAAAATACATGAACCAATTTTTTTTTAAGACATACATGAACCAAATTTGATGCAAACATTTTTCAGACTTTTAAATATTGAAAAAAAAAATCATTGAATTCTATCAATTGAAATTTTCTACATCTGTCCATTGTTATCTTACTATAGTCCAGAATCTGCCAGGAATTTCCCTCCCCATGAGCTTGTACCTGATCCTTGTTAGGTCTTGGAAATGTTGAAAAAGAGGACGTAGAGATGCGGAAAAGAGACATAGACAATGGTACACTTCGTTAATAAAACCTTATAAGTTATAACCATCTAGAGGGTCGCTTCATTTTTAATAATACAATCCAATACAAGTCAACCCGCACAAGTGATGCGTGTATGATTTGGCAAACCACGCAATTGAGGAAAAACAACTTTAATAACTATTCTCTATATAAAATTTCCTTTAATAACTTTGGGTGAAAGCCTTATGTTAAAAATTTTCTTCTTTTTTTTTTTTTTTACCATGGGTGAAATAAGGAAGCAACAATTTTTAGCTTATTTCCCTCAAAAGAAAAAAAAACAATTTTTAGCTTATAATCATTGTTAGGGTTGCTTTATATAGAATATTTGCATCATGCAAATGCTACGAATGTCTCAATTTTTATTAGTTTTTGATAGTATATTTTCATGATAATTTGGAGTGGGCTTACAAATAAAAGGCATAATAACCGTGAATATTCACGATTTTAAAAGTGAAGTGAAATTTACATCCGTTTCATCTCATATTTGTTGACCAACTCCAAATAACCATGAAGATATACCACAAAAAATCAATAAAATTAAAGCATTCTTAGCATTCACATGATGCAAATATTAATTGAATACCAAGCAAAGCCTAAAATTCTAGAATAGCTAAATTTGAAAAGTATTTCCTTTTTACAAAACACCCCCATTAAAATCCTTAAATATCCAAAGTGAACAAATATTAATTGAATACCAAAGTGAACAAATATTAATTAAATACCAAGCAAAGCCTAAAAATCTAGAATAGCTAAATTTGAAAAGTATTTCCTTTTTACACCCCACTTTCCCAAAATACCTCTATTAAAATCCTTAAATATCTAAAGTGAAATGAATACCATAGATTTTTAAAGAGTCTTTAGAAATTATGTTTGAATATCACGGAGTTTCACAGATTTTAAAATTCATGCAATTAAATAACCTGAATCTTTAAAGAGTCCTTATATATCATGTTTGAATATCACGGATTTTGGTGGACTTTTATATATCCACTAATATCTAGATTCAATACACCCCTAAAGAGTGTTCGAAAAAAAGGATGGAATCTCTGCTACTACCCACTTTTTTTTTCAAGAATAGGACCCTACTAGCGTGACACCAAAAAAAGTGTAGATCTCTACACCAAGGGATTATTGCCCTACTCCAAGGTCCTCACCATGTAAAATACTAAATCATCCTCATAAAAGTTTAAGTGGTCCTAAAACTTTTAACATTTTGGTCGAGGACTTGCCATGCAAGACCTAAAGAGGAGTTTTATCAGTCTAAAAATAAGTTAGAGACTTATCACGTATTTGTCGATGATCCAAAGTGTGTCTCATCGGACTTCTACAAGTATACTGATGTTGCAGACGATAAAAAAAATTAACTTAATTAGTTTTTTTTCTTAATTAGTACTAAACCTTGTTGCCTGTTTATATACTACTTTAATAGTTTATTTTATTTGAATGATGCCAATTTAAAACAATCATTATTTCTAATGATTACGTGTTTAGTTACATGTTGTATTTTAAACTGCATAATTATTGATGTTTGATCTGTTGGTTAGAGACTTTATACCCACATGAATCTGTTTGGATATAGTGCCCATGTTGATAATATCATAAAAGTAGACACGTGTCAAGTAGACACGTGTCAAGTGGACAGTGGTACTACAAACTCTATATTTCGAGGAAGGCAATTCTTCTTGAATCTGACCAAATGTGAAGGTGAGTTGACAACCATATTTAGTGCAGCTAATATGGTAGAGGGCATTGGGAATGCATGTTTAATTACTCCCAAATAGACTAATACTTTGTATTAAAGAGCCCTATACTCGAGTAAATCTGAAAGAGATCGCTGAGTTTTACAGATATTCATGACAATGAATATAAAATGTAAACTATAATAGAAAATGACAAAAATGTCATCTACATTACATCTATAGTTAATGGTCAGAAACCGAAATTTTTTTCAAACCATTCCTCTAGGCTATGTTCTATTGTTGTTAGGATCGTCATGGACATCTAGACATAGAAATAATGGAGAATATTATCAGCAATACAATTGGACTATCCTTGCAAGACCAGAAGATTATATTCTTCTATAAATAGTGCATCGCCTGTATGCAAGGAAAATTAATAATCTAGTCAGACCATAATAAGGTGGGGTTTGAGACCCCAGCCTTTCTCTATTACATGCATGGAGATATATATGGACTTATCCATCCACTCAGTGGCTTATTTCGGTACTATATGGTCTTGATAGACGCATCATATAGATGGTCTAATGTTTGCCTACTCTCGACTAGGAATATGGCGTTGGCATGTTTATAGTGCAGATCATATGATTGCAGGTTCGTATCCCGAATCACATCATCTAGTTTGTGAGAATTGATAGAGCCGGTGAGTTTATCTCCTAGAATTTGATGATTACTGTATTGCCCATGGTATAGATATCGAGCATCTAGTACCTAATTTTTATATGCGAAATGGTATAATGGAGAATCTGATCAAGCGATTGTAGAGATTGCTATACCACTGTTAATGCGTACACAACTTCTAATCTCCAACTCAGGCATGCTTTCTTGCATGCCAAAACATTGATTAGGATTCGTCCAAATGACATATTATCAATATTCCCAAAGCAACTAGCCATGGGCAAGGAGCCCAATGTCGCCCATTTACGCACATTCAGATGTGCCGTGCAGATGCTTATAACAGCAACGCACGAAGCTGGGTCCCCAATACCGCCTAGGCATTTATATGGGTTATGATTCACCATCTACTATCAGATATTTGGAACCCATGCTAGGCGATGTCTTTCCTGCAAAAGTTGCAGATTGTCACTTCGATGAGACACAATTTCTGGCATTAGTGGGAGATAAGACAATATAATGCCGTGAAATTTGTTAAGGAACACCATCGTTGTCTCATATACATCCCCAAACTAATCAAAGTGACAAAGATGTTCAACGGTTTCATCACCTTCAGAGAGTTGATCAAGAATTGCCTGGCGCATTTAATGATGCAATGAAAGTGATGAAAGTGCATATACTAGCAAGTAATGCACCAACACGGATAAAGGTCCCGAAGAAACATCTGTTGCACCAGCAAATGAATCAAAGGCACGTGAAGAACGGGGTCGGTCTATTGGAACAATTGATCCTATCATATGTAAGAAGCAAAAAAGGGGACGGAAGACTAATGGTATAGTCCGAGCTCAGATGAGGAGGCTAACAGAGTAGTTGTCGCTCATGATGAGGCACCACCTATAAAACAGGCTATAGTAGCTACATGATCCATCAATACTTTATAGTTAAACCTCGAGGAGGTGATTGAGATCTCAATAAACTGAATCTGTAAGTATAAAAGATGGAATCGAACTAAAGTAGTTGTCGACAACAAATTTTACTTCGTCGTTGCTATTCTAGATGAGGATGCAGAACCACTAACTATTGATGAGTGTCATCGTCGATCAAATTGGCCACAGTGGGGATCTGCGATCCAAGCAGAGTTAGAGTCTTTAGCCAAACGGAAAGTATTCGGACAAATAGTTCGAAGGCATAATGCCATGAAACCTGTCGTTTATAAATAGGTGTTCGTAATGAAAAAAAAATGAATCTGAAGAAGTTGTTAAATACAAAGCGAGACTAGTTGCACAAAGGTTTTCGGAGAAATCAGGCATCGTTTAAAATGAAACACACTCTCCAATCATGGACGCAATTACATTTTGTTACTTGCTCAGTCTATCAGTTGTTGAGAACGAGCTGGACATACGTCTTATAGATGTAGTAACCGCGTATCTATATGGAAAATTAGATACCAACATCTACATGAAGCTACCCGAGGGGTTTAAGCTTCCGGAAGCATATAAGCCTAATGCCCGAGGGGCGTACACTATCAAACTGGATAAATTACTGTATAGATTGAAACCTCCAGCGCTCACGTGGCATAATAGGTTGACTGAGTATTTGAAAGCTGAGGGTTTTGCAAATAGTCCTATGTGCACATACATTTTCTAAAAGAAAATAGACAAAAGATTTACAATCATAAACAGTGTACGTCGATGATTTGAACATCATCAAGAGTTGTAATACCCCTTTTAATTTAAATTACTAATGTTAGGGGGTACCCACTATTGCTAAAGGCACCCTAAAGTCTAAAAGCCCTCTGATTAGAGTTTTAGTAAGTTTGGGTTTATAATTAGTTATAAATATAAACTAAAATCTAAAATCTCTCCCACTCTGTGCTGATCAACCAGAATAAAGAGAGAGAGAGAGAGAATCAGTTGGGAGAGAGGGAGAGAAAGGGGGAGAGAACCGACCAGGGATTGGAGGCAGAGAAACTCTAAGTTCTTCTTGAAGGATCGATCGAGGAAGAGTCGTGTTCGCGAGAGAGAGTGCAGGGATTCATCTTATTCTTCTTCTTCCCTGGGATTCAACCTCTTTGGTGATTCAAGGCAAGTAGTAACTTGCTCTTTTGGTATAGATTTAGGTTTTCTATGATGTTGGTATGCTTCCTTCATGATTGAATGCATAAAAACCTAGATTATATGTTGTTTATATGTTAACTACATGAATGAATGCAAGAAATCCATGATCATATGATGTGTGTATGTTTCTAATGGTTAGAATGTATGGAATCTATGATTATTTGATGGTTATATGATTTCTTAAGGTTGCAGGTGAGAAAAATCGTGTTTCCTCGGTGTTTTGTTGAAGAACAAAACTCAAAATCGTGAGAAAACCCAGAGGGTATCGATACCAGCTTACAGATTGGGCTAGTATCGATACCACCCACGTCTGAAAGTGGGTATCGATACCCACTGAAGGTGTATCGATACCTACTGGCCTTTTGACCCTAAAAGTATTTTTTGGTGAGTTTCTTTTGCGTAGTTAGTTCATGTATGAAGGATATTATGATTATATACGTGCATGCTATTAAAGAATATGTATTTATGAGTTTATAATGCATATGTAACTTCTTGTGAACTGCTTCCATGATGATAAGCACTTGTGAACATATAAAGAATGAGTAAGAAACCTCCATAAGCTTGATGTGTGCTTAATTAATTTGTTTGACTTGTGTGCAAACATAGTTTAGGTCATGTATAGGCCTAGTCCTCTCCAAGCAAGGTCTACGGAATCGCCAAGTGAGGTCTACGGAATCACTTGACACGTAAGTAACGCCGACAGGATTACCAGTGTCGCACAGCCAGTGTCTCGAGTGAACTATAGGGACGGGTGAAACATGGGTAGTAACTAGGGAGCACTACTCATTGCGATAACTTAATCTCAACTAAAGATCATAAAACACAACAACCGCTATCTTGTGCAGCTGTTTACTATGCTTGATCATTTATTGACATATCATATACAATATGGTTAATGCACTCTTATAATACTCATGATTCTCCTAAATCTAAGCCAAGGGAACTAGTGAACTTGCTGGCTAGGTTTTGACCTAGTACCACCATTATCCTTTTCAGGTCCAGGTCAACAGGCGAATAATCAGTAGCGGTGATGTTCGTTGTTCGAGAATAAGTCTTCGGAGTTTTTCTAGATTTCCGTGAAGACATTAATCATTCTTTTAATTGAGTTTAGTTGACTTTAGACACCTGTTTAGTCCATTATTCCTTAAGAATATTCGTTCATTCGTTTGTTAAAATTGACAGGTTGTTATTGAGTTAATAAAGTTTATATTCAGGTTTAATTTACTTGTGTCATGAATATGAGTGCACCATCTTATTAGCTTGGTGTAACGCGTACACCCTAGAGCTACAGGTCGCTCACAAACAATGGCATTTGGCTGGGAATCACCAAAAACAGTTACATAACAGACAACATGGACGATACTCCCACCCCAGGTTGATTTCCAATTAAAACAAACAAAATAAAATACTAGAAACAATTAAGACTAGGATATTAATTACACGCAAAAATTATGCGGCGATTAACATAATTAACTTACATGTTCAAGTGCAATTAGGATCCTGATAAAAAAGAAAGAATGGCATTCATAAACAAATGAAGAAAATTAACGCACCATAAACTAACTAAGAACATATATATGCGAGCAAATGTGGGTAATTAATCACGGTTGATTACTTATATTTCGTAAGTTCACTACAAATCCCACCAAATATTTACTATTAAATACCCACCAAGCACTTACAAATACATGATAAACTCTGAATTTTTGTGTTTGCTAATATTCAAAATTTCAGAGTTTACATAGCAGGGCCAAGATAACAAAAACCTACAGTTATTACCATGATGACGGTATTGGGCCACTGCACTAGACGCTTGAGTTTGTATGCCTCTTTTTGGCAAACTCTTCTGTGGACAGAGCAATGCATCAAAAGGGGAAAATTTTTTAAAAATTCTATCTATTTTATTTTTATTTTTATTTTAGAAAAGACTACAAATTTCTATCTATGGAAGTGAAAAAAGAGAAAGTACAGAATATAAATCTGAATCCAATAATATGATAATAAAAAACCCTAGAAAAAAAGAAAAACATAATCACGCACACGTCAAAGTAAGTTATAAATTTTGTTTGGTTACAAAATTTTACTTTATGCAGAATAAGATAACAGCATGTACAGAATCATAAGCTTAGGAAACTGGATTTCTTTTTTTATTTTTTTTTTGGTATATTCGAGATGAGTTGGGATCCTAGGACCCAGGTTTCGACAAGATTTTGACAAAACCTGGTGTCCTTTGATTTCTGTCATCTGACGGTTTAAGACATGCTCATGTGCCCGTACATTTAGAACGAAGGATCACTTGTCAATGGATATTAAACTGTCGGATGATTGAAAAATCACTGGTATTTCAAATGGGTTAAGATCTTGGGACGCTTATTATTTAGAATTTTTAAGGGTAAATTGAATTTACCCCTTCAGTATTAATAGCTAATTGAACTTTGCCTCCTCAAAGATTCGAAATTGAACTTTGCCCCTTAACTTCACGGTTACCGTCAATTTACCATCCATCCATGTACATGTGGGTCGCACGGTTTTTCTAATACCAAAATTAACCCTAGATCCAAATTACACCCAAATCTTTACCACCCACAGTCCTCCTTGTTCTTTTTGGAGGATCGTTAATGGCTGAAATATTAAACTGTCAATGTTGAAAACCACCACCTAAAGCAGATCTGAGAGAGAAATGAAGATAGGGACAGATTGAGAGAGAAATCAATAGGGAAAGAGGAACGAGAGAAGAAGAAAAGAGATAAGGAGATCAAATCCATCTCCACCGCCGCCACCATCCACCGCCACCGCCGACTGATCTCTCTTCTCTCTCTATCTCGTTCCCTCTCGATCCCTCTCTCTTCTTCTGGAGCTATCTCTCATCTTCTCGACATCTCTCTCACTCATCCTCTTGATCTGAAAAAAAATCCCAGATCTGAAATTTTCAAATTTGGGTCTGCCGATATTTTTTTTTAAAACTTCCACCTACAACTTATCTCTTCTCCCTCATTTATCTCTTAATTTGAAAAAAACAAAAGAAACAAAGCTGGTGGCGGAGGGGTGGAGGGGGGAGTGAGAAATTTTTAGATATTGGAAAAACCAATGATGTCGGCATGTTATTGGAGATAAAAATGGTTTTTGGGGAGTCCACCACATGCAAAAAAGTGAAGAGGGGAGAGGTAACGTCGGTAGGTGGAAAGAGGGGAAGGAGATATATATTTTTTTCCTGAATTGAATTTATGGGGGCTTTTTAGTCATAAAAACTTGTGTGTGAGACATACATGCACATTGTAATGGAAACTGTGAAGTTGAGGGGGAAGGTTCAATTTCGAATCTTTAAGCGGGTAAAGTTTAATTAGCTATTAATACTGAGGGGATAAGTTCAATTTACCTAATTTTTAATACTATCAAAAGTTAATTTAAAATTTTGAACTTTCTTTCTAGACCATCATCCATTTTTACCCTTGAAATGTATAAGGAACTGAGGAAGGAGCCGATGTGGCAGCATCTTCAAAAACTGAAATGTGAACTCTAGATGCACCAGGCCCATACGCTGATGTAAACACGGTGTAAGAGTAAAGGGTAATGTTGATAGAGAAGAGGAATAGCTTTACCCTAATGCATTTCATGAATACAAACTCGATCAAGTGTGTAAAGAATAAAACCAACATAAGAAAGAGAAATAAAATTAATTGAGGTATGAGAGGATATCCTCAGAACCAGAACCAGAACCAGAACCAACACCAATAAGAGTTAGTTTTTCATCCCAAAACTAGCTCCTACAAATTGAAAGCAAATGGCAAAAAGAAAAGAAAAGAAAAAGCAGCACCATTAATCACCCTCCGTCCTTCCTTCTTCCTCCTCCTTCCTCTTTCCTCCTAAAAGAGCATCCCTCAGTAAATCTAGCGTGACCATTACTTGGTTGGCACAAGACCATCTGCTGCTGCTGCTGCTGCTGGTAATGTGAACAATCAAAGACGGTCCCCGGATGACTGAAAAAATTTGCAACAATAAACGGATGAGAGCGGACCCGATCTACAATTTAAACAAACGCAAAAACGACAGCGAATGAATGAATGAAATGGCAAATTAACTTCCATGTTCCGGCCCTGCTGACAATACTTAACACCCTTCTGCTATATTTATAATTTCAAAAACAAATTAAGAATGGAGTAGTGATTAATGAACATTAATTAGCAAGCTCAGAATTAAGAAGAATAAGAATTCAAATGTAAGTAAATAACAGAACTCATCATCTGTAGTTATTACGTTGAGGATGCAATGGCTATTAGGCGCTTGCACTAGACACCTGAGCTCGGAACCTATATCGATCCAATCCCGATCCAAGGGGAAAAAAATAAAAATTGTTTACAACACCGCATAAGAATTAAAGCTAGAAAAACATAACCATGTTTTGTGTAATAGATACAGTATAGAATTGAAAAAAAGAAAAGAAAAAAGCAAACGACAATGGATTTGGGTACTAGTCGGTTCTTATTTTTTGTTATTATGGGATCTTAAAAATGTAAAACCACAACTAGGAAAATTGATCGGTTTCAGTTCGGTTTATTCTCGAGTAGACGGATATCTATTGACAGCCTTAAATTCAAAGGGTTTTGGGATTTTAGTCCCTAATTTCATAAATGTTGTGTTTTTAATTCAAGGGATAAAAATATTTTTGAATTTATTACATATTTTTAAAAAGACAAACCTAATCTTTAAAAACAATATAAAATAAATAAGAAAACCTAAAACACTAACGTGTTTCAGAAGAAACAAAGAACGGCGGTGTCATCCTCCTTCCTTCAACTGTTTCTTTCTAATTTTCGGTGGCCGGTAAACTCCTGATCATTCATCCTCCTTCTGATTTCTTCTATTCTTCTGTGTCGGCGATCTCTCATAACTTTTCTCTGCTCATACTTCTCCGACTTATTCATTATATCTTTCAAATCTCCGATCTCATATTCCTTTCCGACGAACTTGTGTTTATTCGACGGATCTTCCATTAGCGGTAAGTTCTTCAACGTGTTTGAAATTTAGATTTGTAACTTACCTTCTTCTCTAACGAACTCGTTCAGATCTAAAATTTCTGTACTTGCAAGTTCAAACTTGCAATTTCTTAAACGAGCAAGTTCAGATCTTGAATTTATTTCAAGTTTGATATCTATTTTTCTCTCTACTTTCTCTCTTTCTTAATTTTCTCTCACCTAAATTGCGATCGCCAGTTCAGATCTACAGTTTCTGAAATTGCAAGATCTCTAAATATAGGTATGTAATTTCTCAAATTGCAAGTGTGATATCTATTTTTTTCTACTTTCTCTCTTTCTTAATTTTCTCTCACCTTAATTGCGATATCAAGTTCAGATTTGCAATTTATGAAATTATAAGTTCAGAAGTTCAAACTTGTAATTTCATATTTGCAAGTTTAGATCTGTAATTTCTCAAATTACAAGTTTGATATCTATTTTTCTCTCTACTTTCTCTTTCTGAATTTTCTCTTAACGTAGTTTGTGATCGCAAGTTCAGACTTGTAATTTTTGAAATTGCAAGTCCAAACTTACAATTTCTTAAATCGCATGTTCAGATCCAAATTTTTTAAAATTGAAAGTTTAGATCTGCAATTTTTAAAATTTATGTGATTATCATGTGTTCTAAATACTTATTGCTATTTAATACTTGTAGATGGAGATTGAAAATCCAAGGTAGGATTAATCAAACCTGATGAAGAATTTAATGGAAGCAAATGAAGATTTTCTCAATTGAGAATTGCCCCTATTTATTTCAGTTTTTGAAAAATGACTTTTAGAAAAAGAAAGAATTAAGGTTAGAAAATGTGAGTAAGGGCAACTTAAGTATTTTAAAAAAATTATTAATACATTTTAAAAATTTTAGGGACTAAAATTATAAAACTATAATTTTTTAAGGATTAAAAACATAAAGTATAAAAAAAGGTGGACTAAAAATCTAAAATTATTTTGAGGAGGGATTAAAATCATGGATCACCCTAAACATAATGACTTTTTTTACATTTTTTATAAATTCAATTGTCCAACCTAGCATATGATCAGTCCTAGTCGCTGCCCTAATAATAACCGTAATATTAACATTCTTTCCCCATAGATCCCATAGATCCCATATATATTTGAATGTAGATCCATAAAAAGGAAATTAACCTACCACCTTAGCAGGAAATTAACCTAGAGTACTCAAATTTGGTATTTGGATTAAATGTGGCCTCTGGAAAGTTCAAATTTGTATCACTATATTGATTCAATTGTGGGTTTTTGACATTGATGAATTTTTTGACGTTGCTTGGTTTATGGTTTCTTTGAATTGGTGAAAGAAAAGTCCTTATGTATATGCGATAGTAGTCTTTGTTGTAGCAATTCTACTAGAGTGAATTCTTGCAAGAATGGTTCTACACCCAGACATTCAATCAAAAGCACAATCCAAAGTCGAGTTTATTGTTGGAACTTCTCTGCGATGTTGACCTACCTAAGCTTCAATACATTCAATCTATCATTAAAGAATCCCTCTCCGAAGGCACCCTCTCCTTTCATGGGCTCTTATTGCATCAGTAGGATCGAATGGCCGAATTTCGGATATGCTAGTCTTAATAATGCGGTCCGGGTGCTTCTCAGCTTTCTCATTTGATATTGTAGCATCAGGATTGAATAGCTGAACTTTGTGGAAGGTTGAGAAGCACCTGGACTGCATCCACAAGTCTACCGTACCTGAAATTCCTGGTGCTGTAATATCAAGAGGGAACTTTGAGAAGCACCCATACCCCATTATTTAGGCTACAATATCTGAATTCTGTCATTCAATCCTAATGCTGCAATATCAAGAGCAAACGCTGAGAAGCACCCAGACCGGACCGCAATGTTAAGACTAGAATCCCCGAAGTTGGGATGCTCCGCCATTCAATCCTTCTGCTGCATCAGGTGTGAACACTGAGAGGGTTAAGACTAGCGTCCCCGAAGTTCAGTCTTTCAATTCTGGTCTCCGACTAAGCCTAAGCATTAAGAATATAAAGTACCCAGATGGCGGCAACAAGAACTCAATACCTTATGTTGGGAGTAGCAACAATGCGGCAAGACCAAATTTAGCTAAGTATATCATGCTCTTGTTTATTAATATTTATATCACACCAAAAACTCGAGTTCCTTTTACTTTGGATTTCCTTTGATCATATTATTATACTATACGTAGTACGTCGTCTAGTTTGAGTTCTTAATTTGCATGCAAGTATATATAATATATATAGCTACAACTCTGTTCTTTCTTGTTTTATATTGAGAATTTAAGAATGCTGCTTCTTTGATTACAGCGACAATAATGACATCCATTTGAGCATAATGTCTGCATAGTAACTATAGATTGAAAAGTTTGCAGTGTCATAAAATGAAATTACACACAAGCAAAAAAAAAAAAAAAAGGAAAAAAAGAAAAGAAAAGAGATGAACAACTCATCTTGTGAGTGTTAGTGTTACTGCTTGATGTTTCCTTGGTGGATTTTTCAAATTTCAATTTTGTTTTCAAAAAATTCTCATATGAGGTCACTATAAAACAACTCATCTGATTTTGTTATGAATGAATGAATATGATCTTTTTTTCTTTTTTTGTTTCTCAAGATTAGAACACTTTATATATATATATATATATGTTCTGAATTGAAGGTTGCTTTTGGTATTCTTAAAATATATTAAGTAGAGGGTATTTTTTATATTTGTAAACAAAAATAATTATGAGAAGATCTTCAGCAAAAAAAAAAAAAAGTTGATAGATTATATCCACGTGGGTTCCACTTGTAGGTGTAAGTAAAGTGTAAGAATAAGGTGGGAGGAACAAGAAACATGAAATCTGCATCCAAACACACTGTTAGTTAATATAGAACTTTACTTCTTCTTGGTATGGATACGCGGTACACT
Source organism: Macleaya cordata (assembly GCA_002174775.1). Lineage (NCBI taxonomy): Eukaryota > Viridiplantae > Streptophyta > Magnoliopsida > Ranunculales > Papaveraceae > Macleaya > Macleaya cordata. The sequence goes on from MVGT01002752.1 coordinate 185,722, forward strand.
ACAACAACTCACCTATTATTCAACATTCAAGACATGGTTATATTTCCATATATATAGCAATGTCAACCAACAGAAATGAACAAAGATTGTGGCTTGTTTCTGATTTGTTGTATACTTGATTAATCTCTAATTTTATTTGCATAACAATAAGATGTGATATATTATGAAACAATTTTGTAGTATTTTCGATTGTAAATAGTTCACTTTTTGTTTGTTTGTTTTTCTTAAAATACATTTGAATGTTATTTTTTGTTTACTTCTGTTAATATTGATTGTTGATTGTCCATATATATTTGACACAGTTTGTGATGAGCTCCTATTTGGGATCTCACACAAAGCTTGCTGGGTTGGAGGGTGGAGAGGCCTGACACTGTTTATTTTTTTTCGTGTTGATTAGTTCCCCTTCGTTGCCCCGTAGATGATTGTCGCACTTTCGAGTGCCAACTTAGTTGAGATGCGATTATTATGTTGTGATGGAGGGTGGGTCCTTTTTGCTCCTTTTGTTTCTTCTTTTTTTGCTTGCTTCTTTGTATTCTTTCTTTCATTAATGAATTATCTTTTTTGCTGAGCGAAAAAAAAATGGTGAGTTTATGTTTGGGATTGGCATTAATTAATTAATTGTTCCATATTTTCTTCCATCACATCCGCAGAGGAAGAATCAATATATATGTACAGAATCTTAAGCTTAGGAAATTGTCTTTTTTTTTCCTGGTATATTTGAGATTGGGTCGCTAGGTTTCGACAAGATTTTGACAAAACCTGGTGTCCTTTGATTGTTATATGGATCTTTTTAAATGGATTTTAAACCATTGGATGATCGAAATCAAGGGCTGCAAAGTTGTCATAAGAAACATAAAATCAACAGTATTTCAAATGGATCAGGATCTTAAGACACTTTTTGTTTCTTATGAAATGTGCAACTTTTGATGCATGAGGAAGGAGTGCATCCATGAGGTATTTTTTTATGTGCCATTTAATATATAATCTTTATCTGGGCCTATACTCGATGTAAACATGGTGTAAAAAGTAAGGTAATTATGATAGAGAAAAAAAAAGACTTAGGCAAAGAAAACTAATAAAGGTCTGAAGATTTTTATTTTTAATTGAACTTTATAGTTAAAGATAAATTCCATTGTGAGATTGGATACCACGACCAATAAATTAGGCTACTATGTTTCAAACCATTCTAACGAGTAGGACCACAATAAAAGTCTGATGATCAGAACATGAAACCAACACCAACAAGAGTCTCGTTTTCCATCCCAAAACTAGCTCCCACGTATTGAGAGCAAATGGCAAAAAAAAAATAAAATAAATAAATAAATAAATAAATAAAAATAAAAAAAGAAGCACCATTAATCACCCTCCTTCTTCTTCTCCTCCTCCTCCTCCTTCTTCTCCTTCCTCCTAAAAGAGCATCCCTTAGTCAATCTAGGGAGGCCATTCCTTGGCTGCAGGTTGAATTCAATGATCATCTGCCAATGGCAACAATCTAGCAATCCTCGCTCACAAACAATGGCGTTTGGCTGGGAATCACCAAAAACAGTTACATAACAGACAACATGGCTGATACTCCCACCCCAGGTTGATTTCCAATTAAAACAAACAAAATAAAATACTAGAAACAATTAAGACTAGAATATTAATTAAACGCAAAAATTACGCCGCGATTAACATAATTAACTTACATGTTCAAGTGCAATTAGGATCAGCTATTCAATCCTGATGCTACAATATCAAGAGAGAAAGCTGAGAAGCACCCAGACCGCATTATTAAGACTAATGGTTCCGTCGGAATGCCTTGTTCTCATTGAGTAAGGGTTGTAGACCTGAAAGGTGAGGGCGGGGTATTACAAGAGTCCTGATGAGATCAGGAAAGCCGCTGAATACCTGAAAAAGGAATTCAAAATGAAGGAACTTAAAAAGACTAAGTTTTGAGTCGGATTCTAAATCGAGCATCTTAGCAGTGGCATATTAGTCCATCGGACTACTTATACTAAAAGAATGTTGAAAATGTTCAACATGGATGCAGCTCATCAAGTTGAGCATAGTTATGGTGATGAGATTGCTCGATGAAAATCTCGACCATTTCGCCTACCAGATGAAGGCGAAGAGCTCTTAGGGCCCAAAGTGCCCTATATTAGAACAATTGGTGCATTATTATACTTAACAGGTTTTACCAGACCTGATATTGCGTTTGCAGTAAACTTACTGGCAAAGCATAGTTCAACGCCTATAAAGAGGCACTAGAACGAAATTAAGCACCTTCTAAAATATTTGAATAGCACTACAAACTTGGGGCCATTCTACCCAAAATATGGCAAACCAGAGTTGGTTGGGTATGCAGACACAAGGTATTTATCAGACCCACATAAAGCCAGGTCACATACTAGTTATGTGTTCTTTTATGGAAGCACTGCGATCTCGTGGAGATCAGATAAGCAGATGATGGTTGCGGCTTCTTCGAACCATTCAGAGATTCTCACCCTTCATGAAGCGGACAGAGAATGCTTGTAGCTCAGGTCTATAATTAACTATATCAACAACAGTTGCGGACTCTGAACTATCGAAGACAAACCAACGACTATATATGAAGACAATGCAGCATGCATTACTTCAATCAAATGATGATTTATCAAAAGTGATAAAACGAAGCACATCTTACCGAAGTTCTACCATATCCATGAGCTCCAAGAGACGAAAGAAGTTGACATTACACAAGTTCGTTCTTTGGAGAATCTAGTAGACATGTTTAAGAAGACATTGCCGATGACCACAATTGAGAAACTGGTACATGTCATAAGAATGCATAGAAGTATTCGCTCACATCAGGTGGAGCATCTACATCAGGGGGAGTTGTCCCGCCGTGACCGGACATTATGCGTCTTGTACTCTTTTTTCCTTCGCGCAGTTTTTTCCCATTGGGTTTTGCTAGCAAGGTTTTAATGAGGCAACTAAAATGCGTCCTAAACCTATTCGAGATATAAGGTTGTACTCTTTCCTTGCACACCTTCTTCCTAAAGGGTTTTGTGTTCGGAAGTTTTAATGAGGCAATCATCTGAATAAGGTGGTACCCAAAAAGGGGGAGTGTTAGAACACGGATTGCACATGGTGTTTTGGGTTCCACCGTCCTCATCTACCAGCTGCCTCTTTTGACAAAGAAGCAACCATTGAGCAGCCTTCTTAGCCACCTATCTTGACGATCAGACCTTGTGTAGACTATAAATATATGTTGTGTAATCCCACTTGATAGACATCAATAAGATCAACTCTCCTCTATATTTTCTATCTCTTTGTTTATGGCTGTGAGTTATTGCGTAACAGAATGGTGTATTTTTTGCATACAACAGTCCATTATATAGTTAATTTTTGACCTCCTTCTAATGAGGCTGTAACTTATAAGTAGAATGGTGTATTTTTTGCGAGTGATCTTCAAAGTAGATCATCCTCACAAAAACTCATTTCTAAAAACAATTTCTAAAAACAAATTCACCAAATGCATTTCCATGAGATCTGTTGTATACCTCGCTGATAAAAAAAAAAACTGTATCAAATCATAAAACAAACACCACCTTTATAAACTTATGATTTACAAGAAAGAGATCAACGCAATTGAAGGAGACAACGGATGAATTATAATACTTTCTATTGAAAATACATTGATTTACAAGAAAGAGATCACCGCAAGCAATTTCCTATTGAACCATGTGAGCCATAAGGTTTCACAATGGAAATATCAAAAGAGGTGATGTTTCACTTTCGTTTTCTTCTCAAAAAAGAAAAAAAAAAAAAAGAGGTGATGTTTTGGTGTTATTCTAGCAAAACTCGATGTTTTGAGTCGCAAATCAGTCACCTACGAAAAGGTGTACTTAGTGATTTAAACTTTTCATTTACAAACTTGCTCACAAAAAAAGAAGAAGAAGAAATGCCATAGCCTATACCTACTACATGTCTTTCTAGTTAAAATGAGGAACCTCATGCTACGCGAAATCTTCTTCTTCCAGATGAGATAACGACGTTCATTTCAGACTGACGGACTTCAGTCTAGCTTCGGCAGCTTCCCTGTGAGTTAAAAGAAACGGAATAATAAAAGATGCAATTAGTGAAGCAAATCAAGAACAAAACAAAAACAAAAAACAAAACATATTAGAGTTTTATGTTGCTAGATATGAGTCATTCTTCGACTCAGTTTCGTGAATGACTTGGGGAGACTTTGCTTTAGAGACATAAATAAAAGACATTATCAAGAAAATGTTGGTGTTGTGTTCCTTCTTTCTGCATCAGGCGAGATACAGAATTAGGTAATAAAGCAAAAAAAAAAAAAGTTTCCTAGATATGTACATAACCACCATCACTGCAAAGAAGTGTTCCGGACTTTTTATATCCAGATAATCCATCTTGATAGTAATTTAAACAAACTGACTTAAGTAATTTAAACCCTTCTGTCTTGATGGTAATGGGTTTTGATGATACATCAGTTCTTCACTAATCATGGGAAATAGAATTTTGTTAATAAAAGGTAGTAAGTAGTACTTAACCTGAATGCATCTTTAAGCTCTTTGTTTTCAGGATCCAGCTTCACACCCTTGAAGAAGGCATCTGCTGCATCGCCATACCTCTGTGGTAATAAAACGCAGTAAAGAAATTAAAAAGGGAATTCTTTTTAATCTGAGGATAAAGAAAAATTAGAGGAAAGGCACTCACTTTTAATATATTGAGCGCTACACCTGCCCTATAGTATGCCTTAGGCCAGTCAGGCCTCAGTGATATGCATGCATTGGCGTCATCTAAAGCACGATCTCCTTCTTTCATATGAGCCCAACACATACTTCTGTTGGATAGAACAGCTGCATCGCAGGGATCAATATTGCTGGCCTATATTTCACAAAAGCTTAAACCATTAAAGAAATCAACCCATAAGAAAGGGGAAACTTGGAGGAAAAAACCAGAAACATTAGTATTTTTTTAAAATGCTTCGGCTATGAGCACGGCGGGCGGCCTAATTCTGAAAGGGTAAATAATTGACACCCTTCTCTGACTGAGAAAGTTTCTGGTTTCTCAGAACAGGATGACCAAATCCATTAGTTTAGTCACGGAAGAGAGGAAGGGAATATTGAGAAGCATGGAAGAGGTAGAACACCTACTGACAATTTAGTACAATTAAATGATGCTTCATCAAGTTTCACTCAGAGTAGAAAGACTAGGAAGCAGAAACAGAAATGAGGTGAATCTATGAATGGGGCCCAATAAGGGATAGATAACGAGGGAGGTTCATTGAGATGGCATGGGAAAAATATACTTGGGTTCATGGCACCAGAAGGGCGAGATGAAGAACAAAATATAATTGGATTCAGGTAATAAGTACTACAGAGAAAGATTTGCGGACACAAGAACTAAAAAGGGTTAGCTGGAAACAGAACTACATGGAGAAATATGATCAGGATTTACTGCTGTCCGACTTGAAGCTTATTTTTGAATGAATTAGAGGAGCTCTTAATGAATAATGAGTATCTTGGCAGTGGCCGGTTGGAGGGCGCTTAAGAATCTTCTATAAATCACAGGGAATACAATTATCACAGGCAATACACAAAAATTTACAAATTGGATGAAGTGAACTTAGTTGCCCAACAATCTAACCTCTAGCTTTTATTGAGTTCGAAATAAAACCACCATGAATTTAATGAAGATGATGAAAAACTAATTTTCACAAAAGAAACTGAACAAGGATCATTTGGAATGTGGCTACACATCATCGGTTTAAATGACTTCAGTTGGACTGAAATCCAACCTCTAGCAATTTCGGGGAGCTAACGAAGTAATGGAAAACCACCACAAATTTGATCAAGTAATAATATGTCTCACCAATAAACTGAACAACCATATGGAAGAAGTGAAAATGTAGACCTCAGAAAAAAAAAAAAAATTTCTAGCCAAACAAATTACAACCATATTCCTGTCCATAGGTGGATGATTGCAACCTATCCAATGGACAAGTCACTAATATAATTGACGATAACAGGAAGTAGTTAAAGCGGACTAGGCTGCTAGTCGGTCCATGGGCACCTTCCACCTAACCTAAGATGGAGTCACGGACTAGTCCTAGACAAGTCAGGATTAAGCAGTCAATCAGATTAATTAAATATTCAAAAATTAAGATAAAGTACTGAACATCCAAAATCTCAGATAGGAACATACAACCTACTGTAACGACACCAATATGCTTTTAAAATCTTGATTGAAATAAATAGACATTTATATTCCATTGTTAAAGTCTCAAATAATAAATTATGTCATATACGGTACATATACATGGCGTAACTGTATAGGATTCATGGTTAAAGAAAAAGGTACCTCTGTGTACCAATATATTGCCTTGACATAATCCTTTCTCCGAAATGCTTCTGTGCCGCTTAATTTTGCCTCAGAAAACTTCTCCTTTGCTTTAAGGTTCCTCTATCAAAGTTAAAGGTTTTCAAATATTAGAAGAATTTATTAATACATTTATCTACACCAATGCACGAAGGTTTCAAAAAGTGGTGAGTGTAAACCAAAATAAGAGCTATGACATGAAAGAAATGGCAGTTGTGTTTAATAACTTACGACAAGGTTATAAATGTAGCCAAGGTTCAAAATCTTGTTCGGATCAAATGTATCAGTTTCTTGAAAAATCGATACGTTAACCAAAATGATATGATACATGTCGAAACATTTCAAACATTATGTAACATTTCGATTCCTTCTAATACAGATCCATTTTCAAAAAATAAATTAATAGAATAAGTGGTTTAATAACTAAATGATTGAACAAAAGTAAAGTAACGCATCACGAAACTTTTAGAGAACTATACTTCTGGTAATATCATACTGGCATCACCAAATACCAAAAAACACATAAAATACATTCCGAAACCAAAAAGATACTTTAACACATGCATGTAACTCTAAAGACCCAGGGGCCTGGGAAGTGCATGTCCTGTAGGGCGTAAGTTAACGAGCCACACAATTTACTGAAACCTGAGTCCCACGCTGTCTAAGTTCGTTTGCATTATCGGGCTAGGCCCAAGCGACGGGGCTGGATAGAATCCTTTCTTTTATTATTTTTAAACTATATGAAAAAAAAAACTTAAACTTCAAAAAATTATAAAAAGTTAAAATTTTGAAAACCCTAAAAATTTAGTTAAAGGGCTGAGATAACAGACCGACCTGGCCTAGTACAACCCACAAACGGGCCTAGGCTTTCTCAGCAATGGGTCAGATAGGGTTATTATTACAGCTATATATTAGATAATAAATTAATGCCCCAATATGTGTCTTTTTCCTTGTTTATCCTTATTTCTTGATCACTTTGTTAATTTTACATAAAGACAAAAGTCTATTTTGAGCAATTATGGCTTTTAGTTGTTACTTGTTTATCAAGGAGACTTTAAGTTCAAAAGACTAAAGAAATATCAAGTAATAATAAGGGACATCTCCTCTACGCAATGTTCATCACGTCCAATCGGCTAGTGTTGAAAAAAAACTCCATCTAGTTGATTCTAGCATCATTCTACCATACATAAAAGTAACAATCAGAGACATCTCCTTTACGCAAAGTCCACCATGTTCCTTTGGCTAGTATGTTAATACAAAGGGATTCTACCTAGTTAACTCTTAACTCTCTCTACATTATTTTCTCTGTATCAAATCCTTGGATCATGTTTCAGAGTAGCTAGTATACACTGATATTGAAGTGCTAAGGGACAACATAAAAGTTCCAATTGCTAAGTTCTTATCAATATTTCGTCACTCGAGTTTTCAGGATTTTATATTTTTATGGGATTCCCTCCTTCAGTGATTATCTCGTTACTTGTGGTAGGATGGGGCTGGGGTTTCCTCCAGTGTTTATAGTTAGGACTTTTTAGTTTTTGGGCCTTTTTTTCTTCTTCTTGTATATCTTTGCCAATTGGTTTTATCAATAAAGTTTTTCCTTTATCAAAAGGAAAAAAATTCCTAAGTTCTTATCAAGACTAGGTACTAACTCGCAAGTATCAACATGTTCACCATTAGCCCCTTATTAGTGCTATGTTGTGATTATTTTAGAAATACAATGATGATGCATCTCATTTCTAACATAAAAAAAAAAAAAAAGTAGGCAAGGCATTCAGTAATGGGCATGGTGCATGGAAAAGCACACAAGCAAATATTCACACCTCATCAATGTTTTGGGATGGTTTTCATTAAGATTTTGGAAGGCCATTATGACAAACTCGCACCTTTGATGGTGTGACTGCACAATATATAGATTAATATTTTAACATTATAAGAAATATCACTTTTAGGTCCATTAAGGGAAAGATATTCTTGTGAAACATGAACAATTGCAAAAGGTGGACACTGGGTAGTTTTACCACATAAAAAGCAACAAAAATCAGCAAAAATTTGATACATTTAGAAGGGCAAAGCTAGATTGTATTTTCTCTGTTGCATACTTTGCGTCAATGATTACAGGAACAGACAAGATCCATACAACCTTCATGTTGCCCCAGAATTCAAGGAGCTACTAACAGTTGAACTATTGAAAGGAATCAACCCATTATCTCATAACCTCAAAAGTGAGATATAAATTTAATACCTGTTCTTTAGCTTCTTCAGAATGTGCTTGCCTCATTAGTCCACCAATGCTCCAATCCGCATAAGTTGGAATGCGAGAAGTCACAGGAAAAAGAATCTCAACATCTTTATGATTACCATGCATAGCTGATATTTCTACTGGCGTTAGCCCATACTGTGATAAGAAGAAGTTGAGTTTCATAAGCCAGACCAGAAGACATAAATACACCCCAAATCTTCTCAAGTTGAGTTTCTATTGGCATTTTTTTTTATATTAAAAGGTGGTAAAATCCGTAGATTCAGTACACTTCTAGAATGATGTGATTTGCAGTGAGGATGATCTACATGGTGAGTAGAACATCCTCACTGGAGTCAGCCCTTGGATCATGTCCATGTGGGCCCCACAAAAATCTCATAACAACATGATATGCGAGTGTACGAATATCCCGGCTATATATACATATATATAAATATATATACACGAGGCAAGATTGGCTTACACTGGTTTTTTTGACATGATAGTTACACAGCCACCATGGGGTCCACATGGAGATTATCCAAGGGTTGATTTTTAGTGAAGATGATCTCTTCACAATTTAGATCATCCTCACAAAAAATCACATTGTCCTAACATTTTTAACCTCATTAAAAGTTGATTGAAATTTTAACCTTTCTAGACTGATTTAAATTTCTATGGGGACTATTCACGTGAACAGTGACACTAAACTATAAACTTCTAACAGTAACTATCACGTAAAAAAACAGTGTAAGCAACTCCAGCCTACATGGTTTTTGGTGGACAAAACGTGAACACATGGTTGTGGGGCCCACATGGAGATTATCAAATGTTTTTTTTTTGCGAATGGTCGCCTCATCGTGTAGATCCTCAAAAAAAAATCAGATCATTTTAAAAACTTTTAACCCCATCAAAACTTGGTTGATCAACTTCTGATGGGGTTGGGGTTAAAAGTTTTAGAATGATCTGATTATTTGTCAGGGGATCATCCTCAACTATCAGTATGTGCTAGGTACAACAGACAACAAACCATGTCCACCAAATTAAGGTTCAAGTTTGAAAGAAAATATGGTTTTGTGACTAGAACAGATTTCAGAAGATGAACAAAATAAAATAAAGAAGTAAAGTGTGAATAGCTTATAGCCTTACATAATTTGTCAAATTTGGATCAGCACCAGCTTCAATTAAGCATTTGATCATTTCTGTTAACCCCTCAGACGCTGCAACTATCAAAGGTGTTACTCCATATGATCCAGCATCGGGGTCAGCACCTGCCTACATGGATGACAAAAGAAAAAAAAAGTATTACATGTTATATAGGCAACAAGAATCATGAGAAGTATATAATAATTACATAGTAGTACACTAGTCTTCGGTTCACACTAGGCCAACTTGACTATGATTTTAAACCCTTTTGTCATTGGAAGCGCTTTAGGCCATGACTAGGCGCCCAACTACTGCGCCTTTAGAGGCAATGTCTAGACCCCAACCAGGGCGCCACTTAATCGGGCTGGAACAAACAAATCATCAATGAAATCATATCGTTGTAAAGTATCTAACCCCGTTAATGTGTCATGTGTATAATGTAAGTATTCTTTTGCTATTGTATATATGCGCCCGACTAGGACGCCTAAAGGCAATGAGACGTGCCTATTTCTGTAACTCTTGGATTATATATATTGTATCAGCACAATTGCACAGGTAAAGTCAGTAGCTTAAGCGCTGAAGGAAACTCTTATTATTTCAGTAATCAAGGTATTGGATTTCAATTTCAATGTCCATTACGGCCAAGCCTGGAAATGGAAATATTTCAGCCAGAGTGGAAATGATTAAATATAGTGAAAATATGAGGAATAATAAAGACTTAATTTTCCTTCTAACTTTAAAAAGAAGCACAAAAACACATTAAAAGCCGTGAAATATAAAACATAGTGTTAGAATGAGTCTATTACCATTATGTCATAAGTTGATGCATATAATCTGTGATCTTACATGAAAGTGATAATCATCAAATAACATGAAAGTAATATTACATCTTATAAAGCCTCCTCAACATTCAAATAGTTAAAAAATGTATGTATATCGTGGAAAAGGAAAAGATGGACAGCACATTTGGCAACTCTTTTAAACTTCATAACGAGGCAACTTGGCCAACGCTTAAAATATGCAAGGAATTTTTCCTCCATAAGGGTGTAAGCCTCGAGGCAGCATGGGGTGCTAGCGCAGAAGTTTCTGAAAACTGTTTAAAACTCAAAAAAGAATTATAGTTTCTAAAAATTTGTGTGGACAAAGATATGGAAACGTCAGAAAGATGTAAACAAACTAAACTTGTTACTTCTACTTATCTATGATTTACATTAAGGAGGGGCCATTTGAAGTCAAATAGCTGATTGTGGAGTTTTGTTAGATTCTAAAAAGACACTTGTCATGGTGATTGTCCTGCAGCTCCTTCCCCACACACCAGGACCCAAGATCTCATCAATGACCCATAACCCGATCAGTGATCCAAACCTATGAACATAAGAAAAGAAGTGTGTATTTGTGATTAATAAGTCACTTTTTCTTAATTTCAAAGACTTGTCATCATTTAAGTCACAAATCTCACAGGGGCTTTTTGGATTGATTGAACTTTTATAGGTCCAGTTAGTTTGAAGCCTATGTTGATGGAAAGTAGGGTTATTGTGCTTTCAGGTAAAAATAGCCTAATCAAAGCAAGCTAAAATATCACATGAAAATACGTTTACAGAATATGGCAATTCAGCTCAAATCCAGAAGCTTGATTAAACCATTAGTCGGTCTAGGATTTTTTAAGAAACCAGTTAAATCAATGTGAATCTTAACATACTTCCATCATCCAGCTTATTGAGGAAAATAAACAGTTGCAACTTCCACAAACTTTTCTAAGCAAGCTCCTGAGGAAATGCTATAACAGATGGTATGAGAATGTTGAGGAACTTCAGTACCTCAAGTAAAAGCTCCACGCATCGCAATGATTGGGAAAGAATAGATGACGCCAATGGTGTAAACACATGATGAAAGAATAAATTAGGCTGCATGGATAGAAAGAAAGGTAGATTTTAGAAAATTAACCCCTATGTTGGAAAAGAAAATGAAGAAAAGAAAAAGCTCTCTACAGCAGTAGTTAAAAAGTTACTCTTAACTAGGTATCATGTAACCATAATTTCCTAAATCATTTGTTCCAAAGTAAAATCAAAAGTTGTATAAAATGTAAGAGAGAAAAGGTAAATTTTACTTTTTAAGGGATACGGCTGACAATCGAACAAATAAGGTGAAAAGCAGAAACTAAACTAAAACAAGGACACGAAGAAATTGCAGCTGCAAAGTATTTCATTTCATATTATATTTTTTTTAATACTGATACAGGTTAGATTATTCAATTTTTTTTTGATACGGGAATGAATATATTAAGAAAAGAGAAGAATGTACAAAAGAATAGGATCAGTCATTGGAGCTTAGACTACAACGCCTGGACGACCCGCTCCCAAAAAAAGACAAAATCCTGGAAGTGGAACTGGCTGACAACACCCAGCCCTTTTCCCCACCCATACAGTACACCCTTAACTCTAAGGACAAGATCGTGTAACGAGTAGGAGGCTGATTGAAAGATCATCTCGTTCCGGGACTTCCAAATGACCCAAAACACCGCATGTGGAATGAGTTTCCAAAGCTTGCGGCCATGCTTCGAGAACATAACACCAATCCACGCGCAGAGCATATCAACTGGGGTCCTAGGACAGCACCACAGAAATCCAAAGGAGCTGATGAATAGATTCCACACTTGAGATGCCAACTCACAGTGTATCAGGATATGCTCTACCGACTCTCCTGCTTACCGCACAATTCGCATCTGTTGGCAAACGAAAAACCGCGCCGTTGGAGCGAATCCAGGGTTGAAACTTTCGAAGAACTGCTGCCTAAACAAAAAAATTAACCTTCAAGGGAGGTTCAAGTCTCCAAACCAATTTAGAGGGGAAGGAGGCTGTCGTATTCTCCCTACGAAAGCTAATATAAGTTGCTTTAACCGAGAACTGCTTGTCCGAATCATCCCACACCCTGGAATCCTTCTTCTCCATATCAACAACCATCACATCAAGGTTGCTGAGCAGCTCTGCAACCTCCTCGATTTCCCAGTCATTAATCTCCCTCCTAAGAAAGAGATTCCAAGACACCACACCGTTATGCACATGAGCAAACTCAGCAACAGAACCTGACTTGTTTGTGGAAATCGAGTAAACCGTAGGAAACCTTAATTTCAGCGGCTCCCCTTGACACCATTGGTCTTCCCAGAAAGCAATTGACGTACCATCACCAACTGAGAACGAAATTTTGCTCCTAAATAAGGTCCCTGTATTGGTCACTCCCCTCCAGATCCCCATTCCATAAGTCAACAGTCTATCACCTGGATCCCACCCCCAATTCTTCTCCCCATACTTATCCACAATGATTTTCCTCCATAGGGCATCCCTTTCCTCCCCAAACCGCCAAAGCCACTTCGCCAACAGAGCACTATTCATACACCGAATATCCTTAACCCCCAAACCACACCAGCTCTTAGGAGAGCAAATCTTCTCCCAATTAACCCAATGCAGCCTTTTCTTCTCCACCGCATCATGCCAAAGGAAGTCTCTCATCTTCTTCTCGAGGATCTTCGCAACCCCCGCCGGAATCGTGAAGAGAGACATGAAATAGATTATCAGCGAGGCTAAGGAGCTATGGCTTCTTTGGATCAGGTGTCAGTTCTGAAGTCGTTACTGAAATGGTTCGAGGCTGCTTCGGGTCTTAAGGTGAATTTCAATAAATCAGCTGTATTCGGGGTAGGGGGGTCAGTGGGGATGTTGTGGATCAGTTGGCTGGTTGCTTGGGGTGCAGAGTTGGTGCTCTTCCTTCGACCTATTTGGGCCTCCCGATGGGTGCTCAGTATCGAGAGAAGAAAATTTGGGACCCGATGAGAGAAAGATTCGATAAGAAGCTTGCTTTGTGGAAAAGAAATATGTTGTCGAAAGGGGGTAAGCTGATCATGATTGGGGGATAGCGGATCCCCTTGTCACAGACCTCTAGAAGAAAAGAACGCCCCTTTTGCTGCTCCATTAATCATCACTTTGAAAGAAGCCGTCGAGATGCAGACGTGGATCCACCACCTCCAGTACTCCCCAAAGTCTTACAGCCTCAATATGTGATCTAGAAAGTCCCAGGACACATGATCATAAGCCTTTTCTAAATCAATTTTAACCAACACACCCTCCAAGTTCTCCCTTGTCCTCGAGTCCAAGCACTCATTCGCGATCAACACCCCATCTAAAATCTGCCTGCCCGCCACGAACGCACCTTGAAATGGAGAGATCAATTTTTCCAAAACCAGCTTTAACCGAGAAGCCAAGACCTTGGAGATAATCTTGTAAACCCCTCCCAAAAGGCTAATTGGCCTGAAATCCTTGAAGTTATCAGCACTAGCAATTTTTGGGATCAACACCAGGAAAGTCGCATTTAAATCCTGCTCTAAAATACCCCTCTCCTGAAAGTCTTTCACCACCCTCATGAAATCCTCCCTCATAAAGAACCAGCATCGGGCAAAGAAAGCGATAGGAAAACCATCCGGGCCTGGGGCTTTTTCCTGCCCAAGATCGCGAATGGCTTTCAAGATTTCCTCCTCCTCCATAGGTAATTCTAACGCCGCCACCTCATCATGTGAGAGAGAAGGAATTGCTAGCCCTTCCACCCCCGGTCTCCACGAGTGAGCCTCCACATACAGATTAGAAAAGAACTTCACCGCCTCCTTGCTAATGTAGTCTGTCCCCTCAATCTCAACTTGATCCGTCACCACAGAAGAAATCTCATTGTTCCTCCTTCTAGCACTAGCAATCGTATGGAAAAACCTGGTATTTCTCTCATACTCTTGAAACCATTTGCAACAAGATTTTTGGTTCCAGTTACGGTCTTCTAGTAGCAGCAACTTATTCCAATCAGTTTTAGCTTCCAACCTGTCGCTCCATTCCTGAGTACTCAATTGTCTAGACTCCTCAATGAGGTCTAGATGTTGGACCTTTGATTGAGCAATTTGCATTTTTTCTGCCATTTTACCAAACTTCAGAGAACTCCAGCTTTTCAACTTCTCCTTAATCCAGTTCAATTTTCGGGAAAACACAAAGCCCGGCTCACCTAGAAAAGTTACCTCATTCCACCACGCTTCAAGTTCTCGAATGAGTGATTCCTCGGAAACCAGCTCATCAAGAATCTGAAGGGAACAGGCCCCCAATTACAGCCCCCACCGTCTAAGAGGATTGGGTGGTGATCTGAAATGGGTTTAGGAAGAATTGAGCATTTTAACTTGTTGAATTTCACCTCCCAGTCAGCATTCACTAAGAATCTCTCAAGGAGACACATAACCGGGTCCTCTTGGCCATTAGACCAAGTAAATTTCCCCCCATGCATCAGAAGATCAATCAACCCATGCCTCCCAACCACAAACTCCTTCATGCTGGTCGTCACCCTAGAGCCCCCTTTCTTTTCACCAGTATACCGAATAACATTCAAGTCCCCCCCTACACACCAGGGGAGGTCCCAAAGATCACGAAGAGTGTCCATTTCCTCCCAAAACTGAGAACGTTGGTACCTGATTACCGGACCATAGATACCAGTAAACATCCAGCTTAAACTATCTGCTACCGATCTACAAATGAGGGATATAGAGAAGGCTCCTGGCAGAACCATATCCACCTCCAGCAGATCCAAATCCCACATGCAGATAATACCACCTGAAGCTCCATTCGAAGGTAAGTAGTCCCAACCCACTCTAAATCTACCCCAAAGTCTTCTCACTAGCTCCACACTAACCACTTCTTTTTTGGACTCTAAAATCACCACTAAATTCGCCTTATTCTCCCGAATACACTTCCTTACTGCTAAGATTTTATCGATAGACCCTAGACCCCTCACATTCCACACTAGAATCCAAGGTTGACCTTGGATTCACAGAATCTATTAATGTGGCATGTTGTGACTATAATGTTTGAATGTAGCCTAAATTGTTATGCAAGTATAAAGGAAAGATGAATAATAGCCATGACTAGTGGATTATCAACGTAAAGATATTGGTTGAATCAGTTTTAAACAACTTATAATGATGTGAATATGGTGTTTGGTGGTTGGCTCGTTCTTCTCTGTTTGCATTTTATGCGATGACCGAGGTGTCGCATTCGAAATTTATGGAGGTATACCCTAGCCGAGGCGGGTTATTTGTTTATTGACAGAGAAGAGTCGATGTTAACACAAGTTAACCTAATGCATAATTGGTTAATTTTGTGGACCACCAAATTGGAAAAAAAAAAAAAAAAAAGAAATGAAGAGTACGTTGAGTAAACTATTGGAGGGCGAAACCAACTTAATTCAATTGAAGAACATACTTGCTTCAGTTGTTAAATGTAGGGATATACATTATGTTTGTTGGGAGAATGTGTAAATTGGTTGAATTTGCACTAAAGTTGAAAAGTGTTGTAGACACCTGGTTGTGAGTGTTCTTGTGAACTACGTTATGCTTGATCCCTATCTGGGTACGTAGGCAGCCGCGATGCGGTTCAGCATAAAAATATAACAAACTCATTTTTGTTGTTGTTGGTGTTGATGAATGTCAACATTTGCGCTTCTTGACTGTATAGCTAGTGTGATGTTGATTGAAATTTTATGAGCTATAGTTTGTTTGGACTTAGTTTTAGGTCGAAAGTTATAGGTTTGGTTGTAAAGTATCGAGTCATGAGTTTGGATTCGAGTTTAAACAGTAATTAGAATTTGGGGCGTTACATATTGATGAAGGATAATTTGAGACAATTTATAATCTTATTTTATTTATGTAAATTTATTATATTTATATTTACTAAAAATAAGTGAATTTCGTTTTTATTATTTAGGGCTTATTTAGGAAGGTCTAGAAGTGTCTATTTTGAGTTTTAATAGGTTTAGAAAGTTGCTTATAGGTAGTAGATACCTTAGGGTCCAAGTTTTTAGTATTTTGGTAGGTTTCTAACTTGTTATGTGGGAGTTATCTATATAAAGAGCTCCAAAAACGAAAATTAAAAATAGTTTTTGATGATTAATGAAATTTAGTTTAGAGAAATTGTTCTCTATTATTTTGTTCTTAGATTTATGAGTTATTTTGATCTGCGCCCTGCATCACATATAGAGCAAGTAAAACTTACATCTGATGTAAATGCTCAGGCCAATACAGTTTTTCTTTGGTAGTGTGCTGATTTTGGAGAATTGTTTAAATTATATTTTTCACTGAAGTCCTCAACCAGAACAGTTCTAAGTTTTCGTTTACATGGAAGTAAAATTGTAGCCTCTGGAGTTTCCACCTTCAACGTGTGCAAGAGATGGTACGTCACATTTTGCAGTGTAGTTCACAGAAAACAGAAATCAATGTACAGTAATCCAGTACTTATAACAAATTAATTCTATTTTGAACTCACTCCTTTTCATTCCTTTCAGTTTATCATCAAACAAGACCCAAGTGAGGATACATCACATTTTATCCTAGCATCGATCTTGAGTTATAACTAAAGTTAAAGAATAGTAAAAATCCTCAATAGAGCTTGAAAGGTGAAGGAAACTCACTTATAAGCTACTACCTAAATTAGAATAGGTCTAGAGATGAAACTGACAAACAGATGCTAAAAGATATAAGGTTGATCCTAGATTCAAGGGTAAATTGGTATAACATGACACTGATCAGGCAAAAAAGAAGAAAAACTGAAATAGTAGACATGATT
Source organism: Macleaya cordata (assembly GCA_002174775.1). Classification (NCBI taxonomy): domain Eukaryota; kingdom Viridiplantae; phylum Streptophyta; class Magnoliopsida; order Ranunculales; family Papaveraceae; genus Macleaya; species Macleaya cordata. The sequence goes on from MVGT01002752.1 coordinate 203,107, forward strand.
GAGCGGCTGAAATGACAAGAAAATCCAAAGGACAAGAGATTAACTTACCATTAACAAAAATGCACAACTGTTCATTAGAAGAGGTAAACTCAACTTACATTGGCACAGTGATCCAGCAAAATTTTAACCGCATTGTGTTGGCCATGAGCAGCAGCAGCATTTAGGGGTGTGCCAGCATTATTTAAAGCATCTATATGAACACCTCTTGAAAGTAACAAGGTAAGTATCTCTAAATGTCCTGCAGGTAAAACCTCATGTCAATCTTGCATGCTCACATCATATGTTCAAACATTAAAAAGATTTCTAGAAGAGGTTGAAAAACATTTTAGGTTATTTTTGAGATAAAATATGTAAGAACTTGATGCAAGTCTAGAGTGTTCTAGCAAGATCGAGCACCAAGATGGAGTATTCTGTTGCAATTCATGATAAATTGTAAGACATTTCCAATAAAGCCGCATTCAAATAAATATCTAACACACAGCTGGTCATATATGAGGCTGTTTCCCTCCGCTTGACAAGCATAAGCCTCAATTTTTAATGCTCGAGAAGCTACATAAAATATTTAAAATTTCAACGAAACATTTAAAAAAGTGAACGAAACAAGAAAATAAGCTTGCTGACAAGGCTTATTTAGTATGTGCTTTAGGAAATCACGATTTGTTTTTTTTTGGAAGGGTTAAAAGAATTGAGAAAAGAAGGGTAGAATATACAGAGCAGGCTTAGTTACAGATCCTTACAATTTAAAGAGATCTAATAACGAAATCCCACCTAAAAGCAAAGTCATCAAAATGAAAGCCCTTTATAATACCCCAGCCCGATCCCATAGAAACAGTAAACTCTTCACATAACAAATGAACCCCGGGAAAGAAGGCTCTTTTGCATTGAAAATGTAATACCCCTATCTCTAAGTTACTAGTGTTGAGGGGCAGCCACTCTGGATGAGGGCACCATGTAGGGTTTTAGTAGGTTTAGGGTTAAGTTAGTATTAATAAAAACTAACTCTAACCCTTTCCCCTTGGTATCCATCGGTTAGGAGAGGAGAAGAGAAGGGGAGGCTGCTCAGCCATTTCAAGGGAGAGAGAGAGAGAGG
>MVGT01002752.1:212292-231626 GCA_002174775.1 Macleaya cordata
GGGTGTTACAGAAAATGACTTCATTTCAACACTTCCAGATCGACCAATTATATTTCTTGTAATTTCAATGTGGTAACAACATTCAATATTAGAAAATCAAGCCACAAAGACAACGAAGCAACAAGACAACAAGAAACAGCTCTGGTTCATAATGGTAGTAAATAAGAAACCGGATGATGGGCATGAATCACCTAATTTGATTGGTGAAAGTACAATTGTTAGTGTGCATGGTATATCTTATGCAATCAAATTGCAAGGATATTGCTTTCACTTGAGAGGTGTAATGTATATTTCCCAAGAATAAACGAATATTTTAGAAATAGGAATGATAAGTCGCAGCCTCGCAGGTCTCAAGACCTAAAATCCTGGTCCCCATCTGGTATACTGTTCCGTGAAAATTACCTACTTAGGTTTCACAAATTTTCAACATAGAAAAGCATCAAGGATTTCAAATAGGCTAGTTCAACATTCTAAAAATAAAAATGAAAATCTACAAGAAGAAATGAAAACCTGGCCAAGAAATACGATATACCTTTTTCTGCAGCATAATGCAAAGGAGTAGAATTCGAATCATTTGATGTATCAGGATTGGCACCCTTTTCAAGAAGATATGCAACCGTGCTCAAGTGCCCTCCTATAGTTGCATGCAACAAAGGAGCTTCACCTGTAAAACACATTTAGCAATAAGACAAATTAAATAAACATCTATTGCTATTTATGAATATCAATTTCAGATTTAACTAGTGTTAAAGCCATAGCATTTAGATGTATCTAATCATGTAATACCTATATAATAGGGAGAAGGGTTTTGTCAGTTTTAGTTAATTTTTCCCATTGATGTCTAGGAAAGAACCTCAACTAGACCTCTCTCTATCTCTATCTCTATCTCACACACACACGGATTGACAACTTCAAGAACTTAAAGAGCTGGTTCTACAACTGATTGAATAGTTACGAAGAACCATGACTTCAACCAAGTAACACCATTACAACAACACCTGGTAGAACACTTGCACCATGCCTATGGGTGGTTACCACAACCACTTTTAACACATGTAGCAGAACAGTAATGGAGTAGCCACGTTCGCAAGTGGCTGATGAGAGGTAAAGATGATAACCCAACTCACTAATACTTTACTAATTAATCCCTAAACCCTAGAAGTGAAGAAAATCCAAACATACAAGGTTAGAACACAGATTTTGCTCTCTCAGGGATTACTATCTCTTGCAAGCAGATCAAGTTGCTGAATACATTAATTCAAAGTGTACTTACTAAACCCTAACTACCATAAACCAAATCTGGAAAACAATCAAAGACAAAGAAACTATCTAATCAAAACAACAAAAAGAACCCTTAATTATACCTTTCCCATCTTTCATATCTACATCAAGTTTCAACTCGTCAATCAAGTACTTGAGGACATTTAACTTCCCTTCTACAGCAGCAAAATGAAGAGCCCCTCGTCCATTATCATCCTTAAAACTCATGATCGTACTTGCTAATCCTTTCCCATCATCAAACTTCGCAGACAATTCTGAACAAAAAAAAAATCAAAAAATCAAAGATCTTCAGAAAAACCTTAAAAAATTACAGAAAGAAAATCAGAAATGTTCTGGATTTTTTTACTCTTGAGTCGATTGAGTTTCCCAGTGATAGCAGCATTGAGAATTTGAACACGTCTTGATGTCATAACTGCAAATAAAATGAAGATAAAAAACGATGAACAAGAAAGATTTCCACGGAGAGAGATTGAAATTGAGAAATTTTCAGTGTGTTAAGAGAAGAATACATACGTGGAGGATCCATTTTAGGGTTTTTGATTGTTTTAGAAAGTAAAGTGAAGAATTGAATTTTTAAGAAGAAAGAGGTTTTATTGTGTAACAAATGAGGGTGGTTTTAAAAGGCGCGCCAAGATATGACATGACAATACCGGTTTGGGTTTTGAATAGGTTGACACGTCTGCTGGGAGGTCATGTCAAAAAGAGTTTGATTTTTTTGTTGACCCATGCGTAATGTGGGTTAAGAAAAACTGAAAAAAAGAGGAGTAGGACGGGGACTCGGAGCATCCAAAGTGCTAACTAAATTTAGTACAATTGTCTAAAAATAACTCGTCCTGGATTGTGTAAAAATGTAAATTTGGAGTAGGAAGAGAGAGAATTATGGAAAAATACACAAGATATAAAAATATATAAAAAATTAGATGGGCAGATTTTGAGAGTTAGCCTGGCATCAGGCAGTATCTCAGAGTTAGCCTAGTCGTAGGGCACACTCGGAGAGCCCGCCTGGTTCCAGGCTAACTCTGAGAGTCCGCCTAATGCCAGGCTAACTATTAGATACCGCATATTTTTTTAAAAAAAATCTTACGAAAATCATTTAAAAAAAATATTACAGTTTGGTTATTAATTACCAAGTGAACGATATTATTTTTTACCGTTGAATTTTTTATCGTTAGAAATTTCTCTATTTATAATCCTCCTTCAATTACAGACTTCATTAACAAACTCAAAATAAACTGAAACTCCAGAGCCCACTTTTAAATTTCAATCGCAATTTCTTCTATAATGGAGAAAATCACACAAAAGCGTGGAAGAAATTTTACTACCGATGAAGACATCAACTTATGCCTTAGTTGGAGTGCTATATCACATGATGGAGATTTATGCAAACACTAATCTATGGCGACGTTTTGGGATCGTGTTATGGCGAAAATTTGAGAAACTTTTACCAAATAAATGTCGATCTATATCATCTCGACAATGTAGAATTAATGCTATTTCAAAAGATTGTCAGTTATTCGGGTGCAAAATTCGTGAGGTGAATTCTCAATACTACAGTGGGTGGACTGATATAGATAAGGTAAGAATTTTTTACCTTGCAAAATATATAATTGTATAATATGTTTTATTACCAATTTTGATGATATGCATTTGATTGATATTATTATTATTTCTTTTTTACAGATCAAAGAAGCTAAATAGGCTTTTAAACAAGAAATTACAAGAAAATGTAAATACAATGAATGTTATGAAATTTTAAAAGATCTTCCGAAATATACAGTGTAATACCCCTATCTCTATTAGTTGTTTATGTTGGGGGCAGCCATTTGTGTTGAGGGCACCTGGTTAGAGTTTTATTAGGGTTGGGTGCTATTATCTATAAGTATTAGCTAACTCTAACCCTCCCCCATTTGTTCCCATCGGTTAGGAGAGAAGAGAAGAGAGGGAGAAGGCTGCTCAGCCATTGCAAGGGAGAGAGGGAGAGAAAGAGCCTCTTGAAGGAGAACCCATGGTTTGGTGAAGAAGAAAAATCTCAGAGAATCAAGTTGGTTGCAGAGGATCTTCTTCGTCTTCTTCTTCTTCCTCTGGGTTTCATCTTCCTTGGTGATTTGAGGCAAGTAGTAACTTGCTCTTTTGGTGTAGACTTAGGTCTTCCACTTTGCTTTGATGAAATCTTAGTAAATGCTTGCATAAAAGCTAGGTTTATGCTTAGTTTACATAACCTAATCCATGAATGAATGCATAGAAATTGGGTTTTAATGGATATTATATGTTAACTAGATGAATAAAGGCATGTATCCATGTGTGTATGATTTTCAATGGTTAAAGAGCATGAAATCTATGTATTTTTAACTTGTATACAATCTCCTAAGGTTGCAGGCCAAAATCCCAAGTTTCCATGGAGTTTTGTTGAAGAACAAAACCCAGAATCGCGAGAAAACCCAGGGTGTATCGATACCCATTTAGGGTGTATCGATACAGCCCCAATCTGACAGGGTGTATCGATACCCATTTAGGGTGTATCGATACAGCCCCAATCTGAAAGGGTGTATCGATACCCATTTAGGGTGTATCGATACAACCCCAATCTGACAGCATGTATTGATACCCATTTAGGGTGTATTGATACTCCCTCAGCATGTAAGTTAGTATCGATACGCATTGCCTTTTGACCCAAAAATTGGTTTTTGGTAGTTTCTTTTGTGTAATTAGTTCTTGTATGAAGGATATCATGATCATGTTCATGCATGCTAATAATGGATATGTATTTATAAGTGTAAAATGCATAAATGACTTATTGAGAACTATTTCCATGATGATGAGAGATTGTGGACACATAGATAATGTGTAAGATACTTCCATAAGTTTGATGTATGCTTAAATAACTTGTTTGGCACGTGTGCAAACATAGTTAGGTCCTGTATAGGCCTGGTCCTCTCCAAGCGAGGTCTTCGGAATCGCCAAGTGAGGTCTACGGAATCACTTGACACGTAAGTAACGCCGACAGGGTTACCAGTGTTCGGGGGATGGATTTCGAGGCGGTTTCATCAGACTTACGTGGCGCACGGCCAGTGTCTCGATTGAACTACAGGAATGGGTGAAACGTGGGTAGTAACTAGAGAGCACTCTTTGTTACGAAAACTTAATCTTAATCGAAGAACATAAAACACAACAGCCGTGAATCTTGTGCATTGCTTTACATTACTTTATTCGTTATCTTATCGTTGTTAATACACTGAAACTTGTGAAGCATATGGTTGACCCGAATCTAAGCCAAGGGAACTAGTGAACTTGCTGGCTAGGTTTTGACCTAGCACCGTTATTTTTACAGGTCCAAGACAACAGGTGAATCCTCGCTAGAGGCGGTGTTCACGTAGGCAGGATCTAGTCTTCGGAGACTTGCTTAAGTTCCGTGAAGACGTAGGACATCCTTTGCGATTTCTTTCAGTTTAGTTTGGACATTGTTTAGTCCTTTGATCTTTGGGATTATTTAATTATCCAATTGTTTGACAGATTATCTTTAAGTTGATAAAGTTCATTTCAGCTTTATTGTACTTGTGTTGTGAATATGAGTGCAAGCTTCTTGTTAGCTTGGTGAACTGCGCTCACCCTAGAGCTACAGGTTGTTAATGGTTCCGCCGGAATTTCCTTGTTCTTATTGAGTAAGGGCTGCAGACCCGAAAGGTGAGGGCGGGGTGTTACATACAGACAAGACGACACAAGCCTTTGATTTAGGTCGAGATTCTATGGATTATTGTCATAAAGCAACGGGATACGATTCTAATCAATCAACTCCAGGCACTCCAACGACACCAATGGCAACCCTTTCTGGTGTAAACACAATTAACCTCGAAGCACCGTATTATGAATGACCACCTGGAAAAAAAAGGCAAGATAAAGAGTTTTGAGTGAAATGGGTAAAAAGAAAGCTTCAAGTAGCTCCCAAGACAGACAATTTCAACAAATATTAAAAAAATAGGCTCATTCATGGACATTTTCAAAGAGCAAGCTGAAGTAAAAATTTTAATGAGAAGGGTTGAGTTTTCTGTGAAAAAAGCCCAACGAAATGCAGAAAAGAGAAAGAGAGGAGAGAATTATAGAATTGAAACGAATCGAAAATGAAGAATGAATCATGATGATGGACCTTCCACCCTTGTTGGAACAACAAAAATAGTATTCCATAATAAGAAGGGATGAGATTATGTACAGCAAAATGTATCAACGCGACATTAATTAGGTTGTGTATTTTTAAGTTTTCTTTATTTTTTTCTTTTTATTTTTTAATTTTGTTTTTGAATTAAGTGTAACTGAGTGATAAATGTAGTATTTTTTCTAAGAGGGGTAGTCAATTGGGACATTGTTGGACATTTATGTGTTGTCCATGAAAGTCTCATGTGTGTAATGTCCACAACAATCCTATGTGTGCAATTGTGGACATTTTCAATGTCCATAGAAATTTCATATATGTGGCTATCGACATCAAAATGGTGGATATTGAAGTTTATGGACATTGGTGGACATTTTGTGAGTTTTTAAGAAGAGAAGTTGTCTTGAAATGTCCATCTCGTATCCATGGGATTTGTATAAATATTTTCTCTCCTCTCTCTCCACCACCACCTAATTATAATTATGATTAAAATTTATTATTTATTAATTATCACAATAATAATTTATACTTTAACGATAAGTAATAATATTATTATTTTATTACTAATTATAGTAATAACTAATAAATAATCATAAATAATTTCTCTCTCCATCACCACCAATAATTAATTATCCATAAATTATTTCTCTCTCCACCACCACCACTAATTAATTATAATTAAAAATTATCAATCATCACAATAATAATAATTTACATTTACTACAAAAATTAAAAAATAATAACAATAATTATAGTTAGTAATAATTAATAGTTATTTTATCTTTTTTTATGTTTATTTTATTAAAAATAGATTACTTTATTTAATTTTACAAGTCCACAAGAGTCCGTAAATGTCCGTGGACTTTATCAATAAAAGTCCTCAGAAGTCCATAGATGTCCGTGGACATTATCCTCTGAAGTCTGTAGATGTCTATGGATCCTATCAGAATCCCTTAAAGTTTATAGTCTTCACTTGTCTCGTGGATTGTAGGATAGAGGTCATTGCCCCGGCCACTTTATAGGTAGCTGAATAAAATCATAATGATCACAAAACTCTAGATAACTTATTAATACGAGGAGGGATATTGTAATGTACCTTGTTGTGACACTATTGCAACACATATTTGTGCGACCATATGAAGATGATTCAAGAGGTGATTTTCGGTGAGGATGTTCTATTTACCATGTAGATCATCATAATAAAAAACCGTTTTAAAAGTTCTAACCCCATCAAAAGTTTATCACAAATCAACGGTTTATAAAAATACTCAAAATTTACCAATTTTTTATAAGCTGATTTGAGGGTGTTAGAAATTTTAGAAATAGGTTGATTCTCGAATATGGTGATTTACATAGTGAGGAGAACATCTTCACTGAAAAATCAGCCCTTGAATCATCAAGGGCCCGACAAAAGTTTGTTGCAATAGTGTTGTAAAGATATGTTGAAATAGGTCTCCTTCTGCTTTTGAAAAAAAAATGTAAATAATTAATTATTTTATAGCGAATATTTTCACACAAATTTTTATTAAATTCACACAACTCAAATTTTATACTGCCAGTTGTATAAAATTGATAATGGCTCGTTGGTTATATGAAGCCGACAACACAAGTACAAAGTGGTATGCCAATTTTATACAACTGACATGTCATTTTATGAATTATGTACTGTCGATTTTAAGTAACCGATCAATAATTTAGTAATAAATTGTGCAGCTTTAGTAAAAAGTTGTATGAATTTATCCCTGATCTTATTTTAATTGGAATTAACAAAATTGGTTTGTCCTAGTGTCTTAAAAACGTTTTTTTTCGTCCACTCTAATGGATAAAAATGCACTATTCGCAAGAGAGTTTTTTGCCACTTTTTACCGGATTTTGCTAGCATGATACCAAAAAAGGTGTCAATTTACCGACATCAAGCCCTTAGGGCCCACTTCAAGGGTTGATTTTTGTTGAGGATGTTCTTCTCACCATGTAGATCACCCTGACAAAAAATATGCCCATTCTAAAATTTATAACCGCATCAAAAGTTGACTCTATTCTTAATCGTTTATTTCTTACCGTTGATTGAAATCAACTTTTGATGGGATTAAAAGTTTTAGAGTGGGCTAATTTTTTGTGGGTTTTGTTAACTCGTGTCCTAAGGGCACATATTAAGGTTAAATGTTTAGTGGTTTTTTAAGTCCCTTAGTGTTCTCCAAATGAGATGATTTTTTACAAATATGTTAGTTTCACCATGTAAATCATATCTAAAAAATAATCAGCTCAATCCGATACCTTTAACACCATGAACACTTAATCGAGATTTTAAAGTTATGAATGAACTACTGATATTTAAAGTGATTTGGTTAGTGAAAATGACCTAAGGGCACACATTAATAAGACCCTTTATTTTTGCGCAAATGATCCGCAAAGTGGGATCAGATTTATCGACACCTTTTTTGGTGTCACACTAGTAAAGTCCATTTTTGCCAATGGCTCGTGATATATATCTACCGCATAGACAATAGATAAGGGCCATCTAAATTAAGAGATACCTGGTGATGTTAAGGGTTGTTGTTAAGGGGCTGCCATGACCAAGTCAAATGCCTTTAAAAAATCATTATCATCAATCTAGCTCGATAACATAATAGTATATAGATAAGACTTTCAAAATCATAATGATCAATCTAGATAACGGAATTAAACAAACTAATTTTTTTTTAAAAGATAAGGAAGTCTATTTTCAAGAAAAAATAGGTTAGAAATTTATTAAACAAGTTTACACAAGAAAAGTTGAAAAAAAAAGCATATATAGGTTTATCAAACAAAGCTATTTTACATCAGTCGCAATAAAATAGATGTTTTCTCAATATAAAATTTTAAATTTTGCAAATGAAATCTCTGGTGAAACTATAGACTCGGAGAACTAAAACATTCTTGTTTGGACAAACTTTAAATTCAAAATAGATGTCTATAAAAATTTGACATAAACACACATGATTTGTAAAAAAAAAAAGAAGTTTTTTTAGAAACATAGTATTTTTTTTTGAATAATGCTAGAAGTACTCCGAGGATGACTCCCAGGATGAGGTGGCAAGATCTGCTTCAAACTTGAAAAAGTAAAAAGTAACTTTGCACAAGTAGATCTTGCCACCTCATCTTAGGAGTCATCTTGGGAGTCATCCTGGGAGTACTTCTAGCATTATTCTTTTTTTTATTTTTTATAGGAAATAGATATTTATATGTTAAGATATATCTAAGGGTATTTTGGGGTAAAATAAGAGTAGGTATTAGATTTTTATTTTTATTTTGAAAAGGGTGACTTAGGTGTAACTAACCCGAACTATACTTTTTTTAGTGTAGTTTACCCTATATCCAAAGTTGTTCAAAAAAAAAACTCATTTAAGCATGTAAATTGCATCTGATAGATTGTTTTTAGTTCTTGTTAAATATTTACATGTAAAAAATTTAAGTCTTCAAGAGTTGTTGTTCTCTGCAAATAACCACTTGCTCTGTTGGTTTGCATCCCTCCTTACGACATAGGAGGTTGTGGGTTCAAACCTTGCAGGCTGTGGTATTGCCACAAGGTTTGGCCTATGTAATTAATTATATATATTGGAGTTTGTGTCTTCTCTTTGTCCATAGTGGTGAGTTTCTCTTCGTCTATGGTGACGACTTTGTTAATGATTTTGGTGGTGTCTCTATGCTTCTCACACACCTATTGCTAGTGATTAGCACCTTAGCGATGTATCTTCGCCTTGTCATTGTAATTCGGGCGATAGTTTCTTGTACCCAAAAAAAAAAGAGCTGGTGTTCTCTAGTCAACCACAAAGTTTGATATGTTAAAGCTTCAAAAACATAGTACTAACTTAATTAAAAGTTGGAATATCAAATGATATCAAAAAAATTCTAAAAATTTAACTGCAAACAGATACATATGTCACAAATCTAGGAAAGATTAAAAACTAAATTCTGATAAATAGCTATAGAGTTATGCTATTTAAACCACGCCAACACTAGAATTCTGATGGTTGTTCAACTACTTCATTCATCTAAAAATATTAACAAACCAGATATATAGATTCTAATTCATCTAAAATCAACTAAACTTAAAAAAAAAAAAGAGCTGTGGACCTTATCTTTTCCTTTGGGATGCTTTTTTTAGATCTTTGATAGGGTTTGATGACTCAATCCCATTCACCAAATTTATTTTGTGTAAAAAGCTCATCCATTAATGGTAGAGTTTATTTCATACCATATTAGACTCACAAATAGTGAGATTTCATAGAATGTTGGAGTTCAATGAAGTTGAATGTGCTCGGAATTGTGATGTTGAACAAGGAGATAGGAAAATTCATTAGATTGGTGAGAGTTGGAAGGAAAAGTGTTAAACAATAGAAACCTATAATTTTTATCATTTGACCAAAATATGATAACCCTTATTAAAACACACAATAAATTTAATCAATTATTATTGACTATGCATGGTTGACCTTAAGTTAAATGATCTTTATCGATTGCCTATGCAGTAAATATCATGAGTATTTGCCAATATACTCACGAATTTGCGTTAATACATTTGGGGAGATTGAAAGCCTCACTAGATATGGGACATGATTTCACAATTTTTTCTTTAATGATATCACTCGAAATAATATAATTAACCATTATTGTTAACCATTATTGTAGGTGGTTTCTAAATTTAGCCAAGGTTATGCTAAATATACTATTGGTTTAAATAGAGATAATTTAAAGCTTAATTTTTGGTAATATGATCTCTTTTTCTTTTAGGGGTCAAAACTTACTGCATGAATTCATTGTTGAAAAGCAAAACATTTCACTTTTTTAGATGCTTATCATTTATATGAACAGGTCAGGCTAAAAACCACAAACACACACTAATAATTCTAATTTGTTTAGCTAAATAGTAAAGATAGAAATGTATTACTGGGCCGTTTATTCGACATTTTATTTTATTAATTAAATCATTAAATTTGACACTCATCAAAATTTTCTTTTACAATTATAGGTTATTAGATTTTGAGATATTAATTTAATAACAAATGGTTTTTTTTTGATAGTGGGACTATTACCCAAATTACATGGCTTTGAAACATCGCAAGTGGGTGAGGACTGAGCACATAACTGCCACAAACATACGAAAAACAAAGAGAAGCCGTCCTATAACAGCGAAGAGAAAGTCGCCTAGTAACAGCGAAGAGAAAGTCGCCCAGTAACGGCAAAGAGAACACCCCAAACGGGTACCTACACATACATACATCTATATATATACTAGATAGAAATTATATGGGCCTCACTCAATAGTAATACTACAACCAAGGAGTTTTGAACCCAAGACCTCCATGTTATAAGAAGGGAGAGCAAGTGGTTGTTGGCTAATAACAAATGGTTTCTAGGTTGGAAACGCGATTACAAATAACTATTACGATTACGTTGGCATAAGAACATACACAATATTGGGTTGAAACCCCTTTTTTAGGAGCGGTTTGATGGAGAGGACAGGCTTTTTTTGAGTTGTAAGCACTGTCCCTCATTTTTTGCGTTTCGTAAGAAGGTAGTTAGTTTTTATTTTTATTTTAAAAAAGAAAAGTTTTCATACCTAAACTACCCTTCCCTTTGTTTAAAGTGTAGAGTCTATCTATTTTTGCTTGTGGAGAGTGATGACATGGCCGAGAGAAAAAATAATATTTTTAAAAATTTAAATTGCTATAACTTTTAATCTACAATTCTGTTTTTGATACAATTTATATTTTTGAAATTATTTTTCAAGATCTTTAAAATGAGATCAAACAACACTATCAAATTCAAAGGAAAAAAAACTTCGTAACTGAACTATGTAAATAAATTGCATATATAAACAGCTATGCAAGTTGTAATTTGCATACTTTGCATAAATTTATTGAGAATTTGCACCTTTCTAAGTTTCTATGCAAACAGATTGCATAATAAAACGTAATTTGCATGGTAAAAAAATGATGCAAATTATAATTTGCATCGGTTATTTTGAATAGTTTTGAGCATCTGCACTTTTCTGAGCCTATATGCAACCAGATTGCATAAGAAAAAAAGCTAAAAAAATTACATTTTAAACAATGCAAATTATAATTTGCATAGTAAAAAACAATGCAAATTATAATTTGTATATGCTATTTTAATTACTTTTAAGCATCTACACTTTTCTAAGCCTATATGCAACCAGATTGCCTAGAAAAAAAGCTAAAAAATTATATTTTAAATAAAAATTACAAATTAGAATTTGCATTATGCTATTTTAAATACTTTTGAGCATCTGCACTTTTCGAAGCCTACATGCAACCAGATTGCATAAGAAAAAAGCTAAAAAATTACATTTTAAACAATGAAAATTATAATTTGTATAGGATATTTTTACATACTTTTGAGCAATTGTATTTTTTTTATGTTCAGTAAAGTATTGTAGTTCATGGTATGCAAATTCAAAGTTAACTGATGTATGCAAATTAAAGTTTGCATACAATTATATGGAGTTTTTAACTTGGTAAATGGATTTTTTCTGATTTTTTTTTGAATTTGGTATTCATATGTGATCTTGTTTTAAATATCTTAAAAAATACTTTCCACCGGTATAAATTTTGTTCAAATCCGATTTATATTTTGAAAGTTATAATCATTTTTATGGTTATCATTGTTTGTTGTCAGTTAACAATAATGATCATCAAAATTACTATTATAGTAATTGGTCCTTAATTCTGAGAATTAACATATAACCTACATGAGAGTAGTGACTGTTTTGTTTTGCTAATCAGTGAGGTCAGAAATGAGAACGTGATCTAATATTCTGAGTAAGTTGGATAGTCATTTATTCTATAGTAGGAATAAATTAGTTCAATACGGAGTCCACATGAAATGACGTTCACTTGAATCACCTTGTAGGTTCTGATGATCTAGACTGGCCAGTAGTCTCCTAAATTGTTTGGGAAGAGTTTGATTAGGAAAGGTTGGTATGCTATAAATAGCCCTTTTAGTTCTTGTAATTATTAGCTTTGAGCTCACTTTTGAATATTAAAGAATTAGTTTTTGCCACAGTTATCTTTGATATTTAATTACACAATATTGGGCTAAAAACCCTCCTTTTATAACATGTAGAGGACAATCACTTTTTGTTTTGTAAGCCTAATCCTTACTTTTTAGCATTTTGTAAGCAAAGAAGTTAGTTTCTTCTCTTATTTTAAAACTTTTGGTACCTAAACTACCCTTCCATTTGCTAAACACGTAGACTTCTAACTGTTTTTGCTTTCCAAAAATATAAATTTGGCCAATATCTAAATTTTAATCTACAATTTAGATATTGGCCAAATTTATATTTTTGGAAAGCCTTTTTCAAGATCTTTAAAATAAGACCAGACAGCAATACTAAATTCAAAAAAAAAATCTTCATAATTAGACTATGAAAACCCATAACTGCTTGCATAATAAAAACGCCTATGCAAATTGTAATTTGCATAGTAAAAAATGATACAAATTATAATTTGCATCAGCTATTTTAAATACTTTTGAGCATCTGCACTTCTTTAAGTCTCTATGCAACCAGATTGTATAAGAAAAAATCTAAAAAATTACAGTTTAAACAATGCAAACTATAAATTGCATCAGCTATTTTAAATATTTTTGAGCATCTATACTTCTCTAAGTCTCTATGCAACCAGATTGAATAAGAAAAAAAGCTAAACAATTATATTTTAAACAATGCAAACTATACTATGCAAATTATAGTTTGCATATGATATTTTTACATACTTTTGAGCATTTTTACTTTTTTTTTATATTCAGTAAAGTATTGTAGTTCATGATATGCAACTTCAAAGTTAACTGATATATGCAAATTATAATTTGCATCGGCTATTTTAAATACTTTTGAGCATCTGCACTTTTCTAAGTCTCAATGCAACCAGATTGTATAAGAAAAAAGCTAAAAAATTACATTTTAAACATTGCAAACTATAATTTGCATAGTTAAAAAACTATGCAAATTATAATTTGTATCATCTACTTTAAATGCTTTTGAGCATTTGCACTTTTCTAAGTCTCTATGCAACCAGATTGCATACGAAAAATGCAAAAAAATTACATTTTAAACAATGCAAACCATAATTTGCATAGTTAAAAACAATGTAAATTATAATTTACATTGGATATTTTTACATACTTTTGAGCATTTGTACTTTTTTATGCTCAGAAAAGTATTGTAGTTCATGGTATGCAAGTTCAAAGTTAACTGATGTATGCAAATTAAAGTTTGCATATAATTATTTGAGTTTATAGCTTGGTAAATAGATTTTTTCTGATTTTTTTTTTTGAATTTGGTATTTATGTGTGATGTTGTTTTAAAGATCTTGAAAAATACTTTGCAATGGTTTAAATTTTGTTCAAATCCGATTTATATTTTGAAAGTTATGACCATTTTTATGTTAAATTCATTAATTGGGGTTTGCTAACGTGCACCGTCGTTATTCAGCAGATGGGTTTTTGGTCTTTTTACATCATGCTAACGTGTGCCGAGGACTGTCCATACATGAAAAAAAAAGCATATCCTCTACTTCAATTTTTTCCCATGCAAGGGCATCCTACTCATTTTTCGATTTAACTATCATTTCATACTTTTGCTCCTCGATTGGAGTTGTTTTTAATTTTCTCTTAGATTGGAGATCGTTATTGAATGGTTTGTTTACTGGAGTGGATTCTCTGCGTGGTTCGTTAAACCGCTTCCGCTTGCGCCGTATTAATTATGATTCAGGGTTGATTCTTTGTGAAGATGATCTCCTCAATTTGCATATCACATTAGTCTATGGGTCATCTTTAAGTGAGCCCATCTACAACCTTATTCCTAAAATAATTATACTCGATTTACACGTAACGGTAGGTGTTACATGGAGTTGATCCAAAGACTAATTTTTATGACGATGATCTCTACCTCATGAGAGTCCCACGGGACAACTCAACAAATCTAGCTAGCTTCAATTTTTTAATAGATAGTTTGTCGATTTCATAGTTTTACACTAAGTAACCAGAGCGCGGGTCGGAGCGGGAACGAAAGTGGGAGTGGGAGCGTCGGAATGGCCGATTAAAAAATGTTCTTAGTTCTAAAATACCTTCGGAGCGGGAGCGTCGGAGCGTAGTTCGGAGCGGGAGCGCGAGGTTCCGGAGTGGGAGCGTCATCCCTACCAAGGTTTCGGTTACTAAGGTTTTACATATTCTTGCTTTTAGTGTAGATATTCCTGCAAATCTGGATCATGATGTACTTTTCTGATCTTGAGTCACAACTTTGAGTCGAAGTAGCCGATCGGAGTAGCAGATCGGAACCATAATTAATAAGGTCGATTTGCTTCCCCATTTTTGTTGTGGTTTCATTAGGGCCCTGCTTCGTATGCAGGAAAAATTTGCAGAATGTAAATTACTACAACTGTGGTAGTGGTAGTTTGCATGGACAAACAAGGCCATATATATCCTAACTAGCAGAGGAATACCATACCAAGCAGCTTTTAATCGGGAATAACTGCAGATGCAAATTTTCTCTGCATACCAAACAGGCCTAGATAGTAAATATCATCTACAACTTATTAGATCTTTTTATCATATTGTTAAAAATTCTCAATTAAACATCATTTAATCTAACTGCTATATTAATTCACAAGATGTCAACTTAAAGTTTTGAATTAATTTTTTTTTTTTTTTTTTTCAAAAACGTGCTTTAGGACAGGCAATAAAACCTTGTGGTTCCAAATAAGCCCTCAATTATCAACAAAATGCCCTTTTGTGCCAAATAACACAAATGATTTTCTTCAGATAAGCAACACTAAATATTTGCTATGAAAAACTAGTAAGGAAAATGCAAAAGTAGGCACCTGCAAATTGAATCAAATATTTGCTATCACATATTGCACCAAGCATTCACAAATGAATAAAGTCTTGCAGATATTTGAAATTGCAAATATTCACTAAATACCAGTGTTGAAAGGGTTGGAAGGTTTATTACCAAATAATAAAACCATACATTTGGCTTTCTAGATGAATAATTACGAGGGCAATTGAATTCTATCCATGCTATCTTCAAGGAAGAGGGGTATTAATAACAACTCCAAGTTTCCAAGATTTTCATAATATTAGACAATATGTTTGCTCTACTAGAAAAAGAGGTACTAATCAAAATGATATTGTCTTTTATGAAGATTATCACTTAAGTAGCCATGATCTTTCACCAAAACCATCCCTTCTCTCATATTAAGGTGTCCCCTAGTAATGAGTAAACAAAAATCTCAATCTATTTAGATAAACTCCTTAAAAGTAATGAAAAGTTATAGAAGAAGAAGAACAATAAGAAGAAGTAGAAGAAATCGTGGGGAGAGAGAGAATAATAGTAGTAGTCAAAGATACCGTAGCCTCTCTCCCCCTTATATCTATTTTATTTAAGAGAAACTAAAATAGAAAGTGTTTTAGCAAAACCTAAACTACTGTTCACGTGAACAGCACCACGTGAACAGTAACCTAGAAATAGAAACTACTTAAGCAATTACATGCCCAATACTCTAAGTAGTGGGCCCAATACTCAAATCGTCTAACATTCCTCCTCAAGCTAGAGCATACAGATCAAACATGCCCAGCTTGTCACAAAACCAATCAAAAGGAGAACGAGCAAGAGGTTTCGTAAGAATGTCCGCCAGCTATTCTTCAGACTTCACATATGGACAAGTAATTTGTTTTCGTATCAGCTTCTCACGAATGAAATGGCAATCAACTTCAATATGTTTGGTCCGTTCGTGAAACACAGGATTACTCATAATATACGTGGCCGCTGTATTGTCACACAACATCTGCATAGGACCAGGAACTTGAATCCCCATCTCACTTAACAAAGATTGGACCCACAACATTTCACACACCGTGTGAGCCATGGCTCTGTATTCAGCTTCAGCACTTGACTTTGCTACAACCTGTTGCTTTTTACTTCGCCACGTAACAAGATTTCCCCCAACAAAGGTGCAATACCCTGATGTGGATCGTCGATCAACACGATCACCTGCCCAATCTGAATCTGAGTAACCAACAACAGTACCCACAACCGCCAGATTTTTGGATGGTTTATATAACAACCCTCTACCTGGAGAGCCTTTAAGATACCTTAGAATGCGACAAACTGCTTCAAAATGAGGCTTACGTGGTGCATGCATAAACTGACTGACAACTCCAACAACATAAGTGATATCAGGTCGAGTCACTGTCAAATAGATCAACTTCCCAACCAACCTCCTGTATCGACCTGTATCCTCAAATCTCTCCCCCTGGTCGGCAACCAGCTTAACAGAAGAATCCATCGGTGTGGCGGCTGGACTTGTGCCAAGAAAACCAGTCTCAGAAAGGAGATCTAAGACATACTTTCGTTGAGACAGATAGACGCCTGCCTTGGAGCGAGCAACCTCAATACCACAGGTCTCAGGATCGAACCTGGCTCTGATACCAAGATAAACTCCTTAAAAGTAATGAAAAGTTAGAGAAGAAGAAGAACAATAAGAAGAAGAAGAAGAAATCGTGGGGAGAGAGAGAATAATAGTTGTAGTCAAAGATACCGTAGCCTCTCTCCCCCTTATATCTATTTTATTTAAGAGAAACAAAAATAGAAAGTGTTTTAGCAAAACCTAAACTACTGTTCACGTGGTACTGTTCACGTGAACCGTAACCTAGAAATAGAAACTACTTAAGCAATTACATGCCCAATACTCTAAGTAGTGGGCCCAATACTCAAATCGTCTAACATATTTACTGAACAAATTGGTCTCATTTCACATTGACCTAAAAGCATGTCATTTGAGTTTGTTGTCAAAATGCAATACCAAAAGGTTGGTTCTTTTTTGGAAAAGGAAATCATATCTATTATAAACTAGGTGAGGACCAAAGCCTCAGTTACAAAGTTCATATCAGCATTGAGAGCATAAAAATATTAGCAAGTGGGAATGATGTCTCAGATGTCATCAGTAAGATATCCATGGTACCTTATTTACAGACCTAGGAACATAACAAAAAGTGACAAGATCAAAATTACAAGCTAAAGAGTTTTGCTTCATATATCAAGGAGATTTCCTAGTTCTCCAACCGATATTTCCTTGTCCTTTTCTTTGAGTAGTTACTTCTAGCTCCCCCCTTCAAAACCACCCTAGGGAAAAGGGCTACTTAGTGATATAAAGTCTAGAGATTGTTGTTAACTATTAACATAAGTAGAGTACTTCATTTACAAAGTTCTTCACAAAATCAGCCTCCTGGCAAGAGAATGTTCATTTCACACCTTAGCTAATCATCAACATCAGCATCCTCTTCTGGTCGTACTTTGATGGAGTTCAATCTAGCTTCAATTGCTTCCCTATCAGCATAAAGAGAAATGTAATAAGAAAACATGACAGAGCTGCAAATAGGGAAAAATCATAATAGGTTTGCTAAATGAGACGGACATTCTTCAGCTCAGATACGCGAATGACTTGCGAAGCTTTAAACTCTAAAGACATGAATTAAATAAATGAAAAACATTTATAAGAAAATGTTGGCATTGAACTCTTACTTGCTTCTGCTTCAGGAAATATAATGAAGTAGGGAATAAAGCAAAACAATTTCCTAGATACTGCATCAGCTATTATATTTTTGAAAACATTCGTATACAGAAATGGCAAAATAAATATGGTCATTTTCCCACTTGGCAGAGTTACGGGATAACTAAGGTTGCAAAACAATGTGAGATTTTGTAGACCCATGGTTAACGTGAGCCAAGAAGACCCTACAATATGGTTTCGTGGGGACTTAACCAGACAACGCCACCAGATTTTTTACCGTTTAAAGCTGTTCAAGTCCCCACCTATTACATGGTGGGATCTTGTTGGCTCGCGTTAAAAGTGGGTCTACAAAATTGAACTCTAGGAAACATGTAGACCTAAAATGAACCACCTTCTGCAATTTCTCCTCCTGAAATTGAGTATTATAATTTTGACAACTTTCCTAAATAAGGAAGGCAAAATACATATTCACTTGGCAGAGTGGAGATTCTGAGGTTGTGAAACATGTGACCCTTAGATGAGCACCTTGACTGCCACATTCGAAACGAACCCCACCAGTCCAGATAATCCATCCTGATGGTAAACTAAACAACTCAATTAAGTAACTAGAACCCTCCAGTACAGATAATCCATATCTTGATGGTAAATTAAACAACTCAATTAAGTAACTAGAATACTCCAATCCAGTGGCGGACCCACGTTGTAAAGAGGGTGGTCAAGACCACCCTCTGTTTTCAAGTTTTTGTTTAAAGGTTATAAAATTTTATCTATTGCACCCCAACTTTATTAGTTGCTCACCCCCAATAAATCCTATTATTAAACCTAGTGCTTATCTTTTAATTGTTTGACCACCTGTGATTTTTTGTAAAAAAAAAAAAATTAAGTTATCATTTGTGAGGGACTAGATTAAGATGATCTAAAGGTTGATTGTGGGTGATGATGTTATCCTGACCATGTAGATCATCCTTACTAAAAATCAGCTTATTTTAAAACTTCTAACCCCATCATCCATTGATTGCAATTAACAGTACATGATCTACATGATGAGGATAACATCCTCACCCAAAATCTAAATTTAGATCTTCTCTATGTGTGCCCTACAGTCCCCATTGTAAATTCATTGCATGAATAAAAGATGTATGCAGATCCTAACTATTCTTTTATTGTAAACAATTCACCCACTCACCCAAATAAACAAATAACTGAAGAACGATTTTCCTTCCAAACTTGAGTTTTTTTCCCTCTTATCTTTTTCTCTCCTTTCAAGCCTCCATCAACCAATGAACAAAAAATAGGATAGTTAGTTAGTCTCTCTCTCCCTTTATCTCTTTCTAAAA
>MVGT01002752.1:232980-267399 GCA_002174775.1 Macleaya cordata
TAAGTTAGTTGGTCAAAGAGTCATAAGTCATCCCCTAAGACCAAGGTTCAAAACTTAGTAATAGATTTTTATTAAAAAAATTTTAAAAACCTTGTTATGGGTCGTGCTTGGGCCGTGCTTTGGCCCATTGTGCCGTGCTTTGTGTCGTGCTTCGTGCCGGCCCATCGTGCTGGGCCGTGCCGTGCTGGGCTCGTGCTGGTTCCGTGCCGTGCTGGGCCGTGTGCCGTGCTTGGGCTGGGCTGGGCCAAAATCGTGCCCGTGCCGTGCTCGTGCTGCTGGGCTCAAGAGGCCTGCCCAGCACGGCCCAGCCAATGGGCCGTGCCAGCCCAGGCACGAAATGGGATGGGCTGGGCTGGGCTGGGCTGCCACGTGGCCGTGCTGGGCCGTGCCGTGCCTGGGCCGCCCAGCCCAATTGACACCTCTAGTATTTTCACTAAAAAATTCCTTTAAGAATCTATCTCAATTGACTTGGTCAACGTTGACCTAATCAACGTTGACTCGCCCACCCTGATGAAAAATCCTGGATCCGCCACTGCTCCAATCTTGATGGGAATGGGTTTCGATGTCAGGTCCTCACTAAGCATGAAAGATAGAAATGGTAGAAAAGGTAGAACTTAACCTGTATGCATCTTTAAGCTCTTTGTTTTCAGGATCCAGTTTCAAACCCTCAAAGGAGGCATCTGCTGCATCGTCATACCTCTGTGATAATAAATGCAGCAAAAAAAATAAAATAAAAAGGAAGTTTCTTTTCTTAAATCTGAGGACAAAAAGAAAAATAGAGTAAAGACACATACTTTCAGTATATTGAGCGCCACACCTGCCCTATAATATGCCTTGGGCCAGTCAGGCCTTCGTGATATGCATGCATTGGCATCACTTAAAGCACTATTTCCATCTTTCAAATGGGCCCAACACATACTACAGTTGGATAGCAAAGCTGCATCGCTTGAGTCAATATTCATTGCCTATATTTCCATCACAAAACTAACCATTAGAGCAACCCATAAGAGAGGGGGAACAAGAGAGGAAAAACGAAGAAACATTAGTATTCTAAGATGGCCTGGATACGAGCACAGGGAGCCCAACTATTGAGAAGGAAACTATTTGATACTGTCTCTGGTTGGGAAAGTATTCTGGTTTCATAGAAAATAAGAGCAGAAGGGAATATGGAGAAGCATAGAGGAGGTAGCACACATCGTGACAATTAGAGTGATAAGAGTAGAAAGACTAGGAAGGAGAAACAAAAATCAGGACATTAATCAAATCTATGAGATAGCCCAATAAGGACTAGATAAATGGGAAGTTCATTTAGGGGATTGAGCAAAATAACAAAAATAATGAAGATCATGGCAGCAACAATGAGAAGCGTCTTGATGCACGTAAAATACATTGAAAATGACACAACAAAATAACCGTATGGGTTCCACTTCCAAATTATAGATTAATTTAAAAAGTTAATATTTCCAATACTTCAACTCTATTAAGTTAAAAGATAATGACTAAAGACAAGTCAATAACAAGGATTATACCATTGATGGCAAACTAAAGATCAAAATAAAAGAAGAAAACATAAGGATAGTGATCAAGCAATCTCACATGTTCCTAAGCCTCATAAAATGGAGCAAAAGATTTTTGGAGCAGATCAATTTGAGATGAAAAGACTAATGAAGCTTGGGGTCCTAAATCAATATATATATAAGAAAACAAAATGACAAAAATAATTTAAAAGTGACTTGAAGTTAAATACCATCCAACCTCCCATAACAACACCATTACGCCTTAAAATCAACTCATCAAAGTATACATTCATATATCACCTATTAAAGTCTCATTCCATAATTATTATGTCACAAAGGGTTCACTTCCATAAATAACATATAGTATTCAAGGTTAATGGAAAGATACCTCTGAGTACCAATTTGCTGCCAAGAGATACTGCTTTTTTCGAAATGCACTTGATTTTGCCTCATGAAACTTCTCCTTCACTTGAAGCTCCCTCTGTCAAAGTTAAAGGTTTTCAAATTGTTAAAGAATTCAAATAATACATTTATGAACTCTAATGCATTGAAAGTTTCCAAAAGTAGTGAATGTAAACAAAAATAAGAGCTCTAACAAGGTAGAAATGGTACTTGTGTTTCATAATGTACATATTTAACCACTTCATGTAAAAATATCCCTCCCTCCCTCTCCTTTTTTTTTCCCTTTCCTTTTGTTCTTATTAGATTGATCGCATGGCAGTATAGCTAGACGCAAAGGTTGTGAGTGAGAGGGGAAGGAGGAGAAAGAGGTATAGGTGTATGGCAATGCCCCACCTCAGGGAAAAGTAATCACAACTCAGATAAGTGCTGGTATGTATTATTAGCCAACTTACCTGAGTTTATTAATGGTATGCACCTTGAGAGACTACAGAGTCAGACTAGCAGATTAGGATTCCACAACTTTGAGAGAGAGAGACTGAAAAATTATTCTTTCTCAAAACCGATACTCAGAGAACTTCCCAGACATGATAGATACGCAGTTCATATCATCCATTGAAATACTAGCATACATCTCCTCAGCATAACTTCATAAATTAGAAGGTCCTACCTTAACTGGATTGTTCAATGTTCAGGAGCAAGAACCTCGTTAAGTTATTTAGAACTTCTCTTTCAATATTTATATTGCTTGTACCTGCACTTTTTTTTTTTTGGATCGGTGCTTGTTCCTGCACTTGTAATTGTTGGTTTGTTTTAACTTCACCTCTCTCTCTCTCTCTCTCTCTCTCTCTCTCTCTCTCTGAAAGCTGTCAGCCTGTCATTGATTAAAGGAGTTAATTTTAACTTGAATGATAACTTCAAATCCCCTAGGTCCCTCTAAATTCATCGACCTACTAGCTCTTCATGTGTCAGCAGTGAAATCTGAATGATACTTTTTGGGTGGGATTTGTGATTGAATAGATAGAGTTGGACCAACTGGGGTTTCCGACAGTTTTAGCAGGGGACACTTGAATAACCTCTGTAACATGTTTAAAAATTTGAACTAATTAGTTTTGGGTTTATATTGAATAGATAAGAAGGTGACATGTTGGAGAATATCATTTGGAAATTAGGAGGTGGTGGATAATTCATATGTACGCACTCACATTAAGGTGGGGGTGAATAGTAATATTTTAAACCCAAATTAAAATCTCCTAAATTGTGTAGAAAATTGGGTGAACAGTAGAATTGTTGGGGGTGCATACAAAACTACTCATGAAACAAGAATCAACACAAATTTGAAATTTAAAGCGGCAGAGCAAGCATGTGATTTCTCTGTTGCAAACTCCGCATGAATCATTTCTGGCACAAACCAGATCCATACAAAATTTCATATGGCTCTAGAATTTAAAGAGCTACTAAAAATAGAAATACAGTATAACTATGGAAAGGAAGTCAACTCATTATCTCTCATGAACTCAAATAAAAGATTTAGATTCCACACCTGTTTTGCAGCTTATTCAGAATGTACATGCCTCATTAATCCACCAATGCTCCAGTCCACACGTTGGAATGCGAGAAGTCACAGGAAAAAGAATCACAACAATTTGATGCTTACCATGAAGAGACGCAATTTCTACTGGCTTCAGCCCGTACTGTGAAAGAAAGAAGTTGAATTCCATAAGCCAGATCTAAGACATCAGTACACTTATACACCTAATGTCCTCTCAAACATTATATCAAAAGAAGGTAGAAAAATCCGTACACATCTAACAAACCTACTACTTCAAAACTCAAGATATAGGTTTTAAGGCAAGTTGGGCATCTTGACAACCATTTTCTACCTTGAGGTGTGGCATAGAGGACTTAGCAAATTTTATCGGGAGTATCAGATAATGGTTGTATTAATTTATTTATTTTTATTAAAGTCTCATTGTCATATCACAAGGTCTTAGTTGTCACACAATTGCATGTCTAATAGTATCATGCACATATTATCTTCCAACTTTTCTTTTCTCTTCTTTTTCTCTCTCTCTTTTTTTTTTTTCTTTTTTTGCTAACAAGGACAAACTAATCCCCGAGGCAATGCGCACCCGAGTTTACACCAGTGTGTAAGTTGGAGAACAAATCCCTGGAGTGGCCCCAAGGGGGAGTTGAACCCATGATGGGGATTTAAAGGGGTTTCTTTGAATGGAGGCTACAGATCCCTCCAAATATCTGAAAAGAAAAGATTGTATTGTGACCAGAATAGACTTCAAAAGATATTTAAAATTAGAGAAAAATGAATGAAGAGACAAAGTGTGAATAAACATACATTATTTGTCAAATTTGGATCAGCACCCGCTTCTAATAAGCGCTTGGTAATTTCTGTGAGCCCATCAGTTGCTGCAAGTAGCAGAGGTGTTAATGAAATGATCCAGCATTTGGGTCAGCACCTGCCTATATTGATAGCAAAAGAAATAAAATATCAAATGTTATTTAGGCCCCAAGAATTATGAAATGTATATAAAAAGTAATGTAAGACATTTTGATCAATGCATTATTACATCTTCAACAAGATTATGGTTCTAAATGAATCACATTACTGTTACGCAGATCTAAGATCTGTAACTACCATAAGGGCTACGAGGCTAAACATTACCCTTTTATCTTGTTGTTCAAAATTTCATTTTTGTAGCAATGAGAGCTTTAACATCGAAATAAAACTCATATAAGAGAAAGGAGATCAAGCATGAAAAGATAACAGAAATATAGAATGAACACTCATTTTCCAATAAAATCTTGTTGCATCAAACATTTTTTTGGCACCTAATCATTTGATTAATACCTCTAGAAAGTAGAAACATTGAGATGAAAAATGACAAAGATGATAGGTTGATCACAATTTAAATGCTTTCCTTGTTACCAACTCATAAGAAGAAAAGCAAGAACCAAGCACACCTTAAATATCAAATGTCAATGTGAAAAGTACATTGCTAGAAACCCCTGGGAGAATTTGACCTTTATAAAGAGCTTAAAATGATTAATTTTAGCTCATTGAACATGTTTCATAATGTATAATGGGGCAAAGATCAAATAGTTAATACCCTAACCAAGCTATTGGCAGGATATAATCAGTAAGAATGAATTAGTTAATCTTCAAGACTTCAACTAGTTGATATCTTATCCTCACAAAAAACCAGCCCATCCTAAAACTTTAGTTTACTTTGGCCATTTGGTTGCCCAAAATCCAGGGATTCTAGTTTTCCATAGAAAGTAACATTCTAGCCAATCCCCTAGATGGAGTTCGACCTTCACCCTGGGAATTGCTGGGATTTTAGTTGAAGGTTTATGGTCTTTATATATATTTAAAATATAAGCCCCAGGATTCTGGGGCAGCCAAAAAACATGAGGATTCTGGGGATATAAGAATCTCTTAATGGTTGCCAAACACACCAGAGACTGGTATGCATCCTAGAATTCTTGTTTCTAAGGATTTCATGAATATGTTACCCAAACACACCATTAGATTAGATGCAATTTTTTAAAATTTAATCCACAAAAAGAAAATGTTGAGTAAAATCCTTCACAAAACATAAAATCAATATAATAGAATAAATGCTGTGACTTCCAAAACTTTTTTCTTAGCAAGCATCTGAGAACATACCAAAACAGTGGGCCACAAGGTTGAGGAACTTTCGTACCTGAATCAAAAGCTCCACGCATTGCAATGAGTTGGCTGTAATAACCGCCACTAGTGGTGTAAACATATAGTGAAAGAATACATTAGGCTGCATGCATAAAAAGGAAGGTAGATTTTAGTGAGTTAGCCCATGAGTTGGAAAAAGAAATATAGAAAAGAAAAGCCTCTGTGCAACACTAGTAAAATAGTTACTCTAACTTGATATCATGTAGATTCACTGTCCTAGATCCTTTGTTCCAAAAGTAAGATCAAAAGTTGCATAAACGCAAGAAAGAAAAGGATGATAATGTTTTACTTTTATAAGAGATAAGGCTGACATTCTAACAGATACGGTGAAAAGGAGAAACTTAAATAAAACAAGGTTAGGAAAAAATAACAGCTGCAAAGAACTTCATTTCAGCTTTAATTCTTCTTCTTCTTCTTTTTGTAATTTTTTTCTTTTTTTATCAACACACCTTATGAAGTTATGCTACTCCTTACCTTAGGATAGTTCTAGAAATGAAACTGACAAACAAATGCTAAAATATATAATGATGCTCAAAGATCTAGGTGCATAATTGGTATAACATAGTAAAGACAAAAAAAAAAAACAGAATAAAAACGAAACAACTAGAACATGATTGAGCAGCTGAAATGATTTTTGCTTGTTTTGCCCCTTCTATATTCTCTTTCTGCATGCTTTGGCGATCTAACCATTTCAATAAAGTTTACTCCGCAGGAATAAGGCATTATATTATCATTTACAGACCATTTACAAATGAACAATTGTTCACCCTGTAGAGGTCAACCCAACTTACATCAGCATGGTGATCCAGCAAAACTTTAACAGCATCTTGATGGCCAAGAGTAGCAGCATATTGTAGGGCTGTGCCAGATCTAGTTGCAACATCTACGCGAGCACCTCTTGAAAGTAACAAGGTAAGTATCTTTATATCTCCTGCAGGTAAAACCTCATGTTAACTGCATGCTCACATTATACATTAAAAATCTTTTCTAGAAGGGGATGGAAAACATCTTTACAAGAATGTAAGAACTTAGTGGAAGTCTAGGGTGTTCTAGCGAGATCGAGATCCAAGATAGAGATCATGGAGTATTCTGTCATGGATCATGATACATCGTACGACATTTCTAATAAAACCACATTCAACTAAATACGTAAGATACAGGTAGGCATGTATGAGGCTGTTTGCTTCCATGTGGCAAGGCTTAAGCCTCAATTTTTTAATGCTTTAGAAACTCCATAGAACATTTAAAATTTATAAAAATCAGCTAACCATAGAAGTGAAAGAAATGAAGAAAATAAGCTTGCTAACAAAACTTACTTAATATTTGCTTTAAGAAATCATGATTTAGGAACAAAAACCTTATATTTCTTGTAATTTTGTGGTATCAACAGTAAATACTGAGAGGGGTTATTTAGCCCCTCCTTATTCAAACCCATCAAAGCCCCACTTCTTGTGGGGCCAAATGAAGATGATCAAAGGGATGATTTCAGGTGAGTATGTTCTCCACCATGTAGATCATCATATCCGAAAATCTGCCCATTCTAAACTTTTAACCTTCTTAGGTTATATTGTTATATTGTCCCAAACCTTCTTAGGTTTCATAAGTTGTTGACAGAGAAAAGCGTCAAGGATTTTAAATAGAGTAGCTCGACATGTGTCCAAAAACACATATGAAAATATACCAGAAGATCCGAAGCTAGGAATGTAACGTACCTCTCTTAGCAGCATAATGCAAAGGAGTGAAATTTGTATCATTTGATGCATCAGCATTGGCATCTTTTTCAAGAAGATATTCAACAATGCTCAAATGCCCTCCTATAGCTGCATGTGATAAGGGAGTAATACCTAAAAAACAATAGCAATAAGACATAATTACACATCTATTTCTATTTAAGATCAATTTCAGCTTTAAGTAGTGTGAAAGCTAAAGATTCTAAATGTACCTAAAAATGCAATATCTATTCTATATAATAAGTGAGAAAGGCTTTGGATTATGTTCCACATCAACGGCTTGGAAACAACCAAACTGAAATGATCTAACGGCCCACTATCTCCCTGTAAAACCTCCTTCTTTTCACTATTTCCATTCTCTCTCTCTCCCTCTGCACCCTTCTCTCATAGTCTCCTTAACTAAGTCTAAAGAAGATAAGTTCAGGCAAGGGAGGGTATATTTTGGGAATTTCCTCTTTCAAAACAACATCCATATCCCTAAGGAAAACAGTGGTTACAACTTGAGATGTTTGGGGAAACCCCAATAGGTTCAGTTGCCTCAAGTTTGGTTGGTCTTGTCTTACTACATAAGGCCATGGGAGAAGGAAGAGATTAGTTTATGGTTTCAAATATATGTAGCAAAGTGGAATGAAAATAGAAGGAAGGATATAGAAATCCTGAAATAGACAAGAAGATGAGAAAATTAAGAAGAGAAAAGATGAAAATAGAGAAGATAAGATAGAAAAATTAGAAAAGAAGAAGAAGAAGATAAGAGAAACTAGGATTTATTATTGCAACTCTCAAACCAATAAAAGGTTCCATAAATTGAAAATAAAGTAACTTAAATACTCAACTGAAACATAATTAGTGACTAAAATAAGCCTTTATTAAAATAAAGAAACTGAAAAAATAATGAAGAGCACCAAGTCCCCATGATGTGACACGGCTGGGCTAGTGCTGCCACTAGGGCGGTGGAGCGTAGGATGTCTTACATCACATTATGTTCGTTGGGAATCCCATTGAGACCTTTGAATTGTTCAGCCTGATGTAACCATCTGTTTGGGTCATTTCCGCCACAGGTCATAAAATCAAGACCAATGGGACGTCCTTGGAAACCAGGGAAGGTAGGTGGTATAGCAAGTGGAGGCTGTCAATGGGGGCAGCATGAAACTACAGATTTAGAGAGATACTACCACTAGTGGTGCTAACTGTTAACTAACTCATGCAATGACAACTTCCATAACTGATTTTACAACTGACTAAATGGTTAAGGGGAAGCACAATTTCAACCAAGTACACACAATTTCGACAACACCAGGTAGAGCACTTGCACCATCACCTATGGGTGGTTACCATAACCATTTAACACCTGTAACGGAAAACCCACTAATTTTTCAATACATCGCCTAAAATTTCCATATTGATTCCTAAACCCTAACAGAGAAATGAATAAAGCAAATCTATACAAGCAATTTAGAACTAACAAGCACAATGTGTAATGAGAGAACCTATTTCCTTGCGGCTTACTTAAAACTGAAGTGGAATTTCTCTTGAAAACAAAATCAAGTCACTAAATTGAACTTCATAACAATAGTAAACCAAATCTGGAAAAACCAAACACCAAGAATTATCTAATTCTAAATAACTAAAACGAGATACCATTTCCATCTCTCATGTCTACTTTAACTTCCAACTCCTCAAGCAAGTACTTGCAGACATTTAATTTTCCTCCTGCAGCAGCAAAAGTAAGAGCTCCTCGGCCATCCTCATCCTTAATACTGTTGACTGTTCTTCTTAGTCCTCTCCCATCATCGTGCTTCGAAGCCAATTCTGAAAAAACAAACAAATAAACAAAGATCTTCAGAAACATCACTCTTAAGTAAAATGTAAAATAACAGAAGAAGTTCATAGATGCTCTGTATTTTTCAAGCTTACCCTTGAATTGATCGAGTTTCCCTGTGTAAGCAGCATCGAAAAACTGAAAATGTGCTGATTTTGGATCTGCAAATAAAATATCAAAACGAAAAAGCTGAATAAGATTTTTAAAGTATATAAAGATTAAAGGTGAGAGAATTCTAGGGTTTTAAAGAAGAATACGGACTTGGAGCATAATCCACTCGGTTTTTAGCTTTCTCGAAAGATTGAAGAAGTATTGATTTTGCAGCTGTAAGTGAAAAATCAAAACAACAAAAAATGATCAAGATTTTAAAAGAAAAAAGGTTGAAATTGAGAAATCTAGGGTTTTATAGAAGGAATACGGACATGGAGACTCCATTTTAGAGATTGATTGTTTTTTCGGAAGTAGAACAAAGGATTTAAAGACTGAAGAGGTTTATATGGAACAAATGAGGGCATTTTTGTGAAAAAAAAAGCGCGCCAAAAAATGTCAGTAGGAAACGGTTGGGGTTCTGAATAGATGACACGTCTGCGGGAACGTAGGTCAACAAACACCCACCCACGTTAGTAGGAATTTAAAAGTTTGACCACGTTAAAACGTGGGTCAGAAAATCGTAATTCAACAAACATAAGACTAGAGAGTCTTTTAGAGCATCTCCGCAAGTGTACTCTGCTTCCTATGTGGTATAGCTCTCAAGATATCTTGTTTCCTATGTGGAGAAAAAAGTTCAGCAATTTATGTTGAAAAGAAAAATGCATCTCCAATGCAAATGTGGTTTGGTTGTTAGTTTTGCCTATGTGGCATTTAATTAATTAAATATTTTATTTTTTTAGTTGTAAAAAAAAGAAAGAGAAAATAAAATTTTTAATGAGATTTGCTAAAAAAGAAGAGAGAATAATATCTTTAACTGAAGTTGCTGACTATGATGGGAAGACATTCTCTTGGTGAACCTCTAGAACAAGAGGATGAACTAGAAGATGTCTTCCCAACTACCTACCCCATCATTTTCACATTAGATGAGCATATTTGCATTGGAGACAGTTTTAAGAATAAATTGGATGTGCTTCCTACGTGGCACACTACTTTTATGCAGACCATGTTTGCATTGGAGAGGCTCTTACGGGTGGGCAAGTCTAGTGGATTTGTGTTTAAAATTCAAAACTATTTTTATTAACAAAATAAAAATAGGGGGAACGACGGTTCAATCGTATTTGAGGGTTAATATGATGGTTCAGTCCTAGCTAAAAATATTATGACAGTTGAGTCCAAAAAGGT
The DNA here is from genome assembly GCA_002174775.1 of Macleaya cordata. Lineage (NCBI taxonomy): Eukaryota > Viridiplantae > Streptophyta > Magnoliopsida > Ranunculales > Papaveraceae > Macleaya > Macleaya cordata. Next base: position 243,505 of record MVGT01002752.1, read on the forward strand.
GAAAAACTATACATGTGCATTTTTGTAACGACCCAAAATAATTAAGTCTAGCATTTAATAATGAGTTTTTATTCGGAGCATAATTTGAAGAATCGAACCGTACAATTGGGTAGATCTCGAAAAGTTATTCAATTTTGACTATTCATGCACGAAATCGGACACTAATTGCTCCCAAATCGAGGCCCGGAACACGATGTGGATTGGTACCGAAGGTACCCGCGATTTTAACTTTGATTTTGACCATTAAACTTTATTTAATTGTGTATATATGCTATATATATGTATTAGTATATATTGGGTGTTGTATTATAGTGTAATTTTATAAATCTTCCTATTATATACGCATAATTCGGTGTATGCACTTACACCTTAGTATAACCTATATACTTATCTATTTTTTTAAGTTTAAAGTTTTTTTTTTTTTATATATATATAATCCTTATTTCTCCACCGCCCTTTATAAGTTATAAGGGATTGAGAGAGAAATCTCTCATCAGAGAGACGGTTCAGAGGGAGAGAGTAAGGGAAGGGGAGAAAGAAAGAAAGGGAAGGAAAGAGAGAAAGGGAAAGAAAGAAAGGGAAGGAGAGAGAGAAGGAGAGAGAGAGAGATGAGATGATGATATTGATGACGGCCCGTTGGATATCGTAGGGACCATTTAATTTGTGGATCGAGGTATAATTTGAAACCCTAGCTCCGTATCTAATTTTAATTAGATATTTTATGTTGTTAATCTTAGTTTTCAATTTTAGGGTTGATTTCTGTTAATAGTTTAAGATTTGATTAGGCCTTTCAGACCCTTTATTAATGGAATTGATAATTGGGAAGGTTGATTTTGACCCAAAATTATTGTTTTAGGTTAGATTGTAGATTCGGAGGTCTAGATTAATTAAAGAGGATATTTAGAGCAAATTGGGTTGTAGTCCTAAAGCCCTTATTTGATTTGATAAGGACCTGGACCCTTGTAGTGACTGTTTAGGTTAGAATTTAGATGCCTAGACTATTCTATATGGAATTAGTATGGATTGAATTGAGTTTTGAAAGTGATTAAATGTGTTGTTTTCAGTTGGGAGTGTGTACTAATACCAGTACACTAATTGGAGGAAATTAGTGCGGTAAAGAGAGCCTTGCGGGATTTGAGGTAGGAACTTATAAATACTTTCTTGTAGCCATTAAAGTGCTTTCAATGCTTTTGATAGGGTTTAGATTTATAAATCAAATTTAATTATTTTGTAAAGCATGCATGATTTATTTGTGATGTCCTATTGATGTGAAAATGATTTTCCAAAAGTATAGTTTTACATAGTGATGTAAAACAGTAATAGTAATTTTTAAAATAACTAGATTCTAATAATTATATATATGAATGAGTTATATACATATATAAGTATATTGATGATTCTTTTCTTATTTATAGTTAAATAAACTATATTTCCAAAAGAATCGAGATTTAATCGTTATCGAGCTTTAGGGATGGGTATATTTCCAAAACCAAATGGATTTTGGGGTTCTTATAATATTTATATATATATTTTACTTCCTTCCATATGTTGGGAGAAGTAGTTGTTTTAAGATGATGTGTGGGATGGAGGTTCCCAGTTGTTGGGTATGTGTTGGTGATTCCCTAGGTACGGGCTTTCCCCCGGAATATATACTATATATGTTATGCTGGGCTTTCCCCCGGCTAGGATTATTACCGGCTTTCCCCGGATTATATTACGGGCTTTCCCCCGATTACCCGGCTTTCCCCGGATTATATTACCGGCTTTCCCCGGAATAATATTAGTTGGGAGATCACAACATGTACATGGTTGTTAGTTTTTGTAGGAAAAAGGTATTTTCTACTACTAAAACTTATACTATTATACTATATATCTTTTGGTAATCTGAAAATGGATTTGTAATGCCTACACGAGCAAATCATTGAAGTTTTCCTAAAAACAATGGTTTGTTCCGTATTTTCATTATGTTTTCCTGTCTCATGACAGGAATGGGACTCTCATGATATAGGAAAACTATTGAAATCTAGGTTATTCTATTTCTCTTTTTGGAAAGCCTTGTTTGGATAGGTACGTGTATGATTCTAGAAATGTCGAGGTTATATGCTGCCTAGATTAGGCGAAGACTTGAGGAGCGTGACAACTCCTGGATTATTTTAATGATCATTAAGATGTCTGCACAAGTCAAACGGCTGACCACCGCGACAACGGCTACATCGGCAAATTATGGTCAAGGGTCCACCTGAACCCAAATCATGAGCCAGCGTGCTTCTCACAAAAACCGATAAATCAGTCGCTCGGTCGGAAATCAGGAATTAACGATGGGGTTCCACATCGGTTAAGTTGGAACACGATTTTGCTCACTGACTAGGAGCTGAAACATCTAGTCATACCCTCTTCACTCTAAGATGATTACACTACGCAATATTATGATGTGAGATGTTGTTGTTAGTTTATATCTACTTGTATGGGTAAGTGAATGGTTATCGGTTTATGTTGTAGAACAAGTACCAACTACTTTTACATTTCTGTTTATGATTTCTCGATTTTCTTTTAAAATCTGCATTGTCTTAAATTCATGTTAGTGACTATCTGTTAGTATTATAAGTTTCTTACTGAGCTTTTTGCTCAGATCCAGGAGATATTGTTGCAGAGGGAAACGAGGATATAGGAGAGGATTGGTCAGACTATACCTATACCTTTTGAGGAGATCGATATAGAGAGTTCGTCAGCGATAACTTTCTTACACTTGAGGTGTTGTATCTAGCCTTTTTGAGGTGCTTGTTATCTTACTTGTTTTGTATATATTTTCTTAAGATATGTATATAAGACAAACACACTTATGTATATTATATCACTTAACTCAGGTTATCTATGTATATTATTATGCGAGGCATCGTTTTAGAATTGTGGTTTGAATCCAGCCTAGTGGATGACTAGGTATTATTATTTTGATGAAGTAAGGTAGACTAGTATTGATGAGATGATATGACTATCGTGGATGAATGAAATGATTTAGAAATATTATTTGTGGATAAATCATCTCTTCTACAGGTTTATTACAGGTTGAGAACCCTGAAATTACAGGGGAGACTCTGGCGAATTTTTCGTTCGCCCTAGTCATATTTTGAGGTGATTAGTGATATGGATAGCTGCATTAGTTTAACTCTGATTAGGTTTGTAAACCTTGTTTAGGTTTGTTTAGTACTAATTAGTCACCTTGTATAATTAGCCTAACGCCTCGAGATGCGACTCAATTCTTAGAGATTGTGAGTTTCGAATTGGGGCGTTACAATTTTGCTGGACAAAAATACCCTAACAATAAACACACAAGCAGTAAGCACCAACTAACTTTTTATTTTGTTTTTAAAACAAAAAATGACATAACTTTTAAAATACAAATCAGTTTTTCGTAAAAATTATATTTTTAGAAATCTTACATTGGAATCTTTAAAATGAGACCAGTCAACAATATTTTTTTATTTAAAAAAAATTGTATTACGAAGAATACAAAATGTATTTTGCATATGCAAAATGTGTTTTGCAAAACTATTTTGCATGACTTTAAACAAAAGAATGAATGAATTTTGAATGGTTTTATAAAGATTTAGGTTTAAAAGAACATTTATAGCTTTCGATCTGTATTTAAAAAATACAGCCACACAATTTGCATCCATTTATATGCATGCAAAACACAATTTGCATTCACTAAAATGCATGCAAATAGTTTTTGCAAATATTTATATGCTTTCAAACACATTATGCAGACATTTAAATGGGTAAATACAATTTGCATCCACTAAAATGTATGCAAAATAGTTTTTGCAAACGTTTATATGCTTGCAAACACACTATTAAGACATTTAAATGCATGCAAAAATCATTTTGCATACACTAAAATGCATGCAAAATAGTTTTTCCAAAGGTTTATATGCTTGCAAACACACTATGAAGACATTTAAATGTTGCAAAACACAATTTGCATAGAATTACATGTATATATGTAATAACTCTGGAAACACTTTAAAGTATGCAAATTCGTATTTGCATGTCTTTCAAAAAAAATTTTTTGAAAAAAAGTATTATTGTCTGGTCTAATTTTGAAGATCTCGTAGAAAGCTTTCCAAAAATATAAATTTTATCAAAATCTAATTTATGGTTTAGAAGATATAGCATTTTAAAGATTTAAAACAAAAAATAATAAACTTTTTCTCTCTATAGCTATTCACTTTTAAAATATAAAGAAAGAAGGGTAAAAATAGTAATACACACAAGTAAAACATGCACACGAGTTTGAGCAAAAGACTAAATAGTTGTTATTTGTTAAAAAAATGACTAAACAGTAAAAAAGAAATCACCAAAAGATGTTTTAAAAAAAAGAAGATAGCTGGGATCAAACTGTAGTAATACTTAGGAAAAAGGACTATTTGGTCGCTTTCTCATAAAAATAAATAAAATGGTTGTTTGGGTTGGGATTATCAAAATTTGTACCTCTTTTGAAAATATTGGGACACGAACAAAGGAAAATCCAAAAATAATTTAGTGGTTGCAGGAGAGAGATTTGGTGCTTTGGGTTTGGGGTACCCAGTAGACTGCCCAAGCACACGATGATTGAACCCAATGCGAATGCTATTTTCTTAATTTCAACTAAAAACACTACAAAACATGACAACAGGACAAAAACACTCTTATGTTGAAGAAGTAAACTGAAAATCAGCAAAAGAAGTAATGTTAGACCAATTTCTAGAACCAAGGCACGAAGATGCCAAGAATTGTTAGAGTAAGGCCCCAAAATGTATTTGATGATGGCGTGGGTATCACCTTCAAGAACACAATGGGACACATCCTTGTTAGAAAACCAGTGAAAATCTAACGTGACAGCAGTGGTAGATCGAGGCGTGTAAACACTGCCCTTAAGAGAAGATTCGCCCCTTTCGGAAGTAATCCGGGTGCAAACAGGTTATGTCGACGATCTCTCTCCAGGGTACAACGATCTAACTCGTCAAGTATACACTACAATGGAGAGCTCCGGTGAACAGCTTTGAGTATCCCTCTGGTGTGAGGAAGACAGTACGAGAGGAAGAGGAAGAAGATGATTAGGAGAGGTAGACGTTCTATCTTCTCTCTGTTTCGTCCCACTCTCTCTAATATCTAACGGGAAAGGGAGACAGGCAAAGAACACGCGTGGGTCAACGGAGAACACGAGGGAACACGCGTCAGACAATGGGGAACACGCGTCAGACAATGGAGAACACGCGTGGGACAGCAGGAAACCACGCGTGAGACATCAGGGAACACGCATGAGACACATGACCTCATGTGAGGTAAACTGGGCTGAACGCAAAAGGAAAAAGAGAAAAACGAAGCCCAACCCCTGTACACACACGAGGCCCAAACCGGTGGATTTGCACCTCCCCTGCGTGCGTATCGTGCGGGCGCATACCCGGTTAATGGGTTTCCGGATCAGGCCCCCAAATTCCAACGTGGGCTGGATTTGCCTCGTGCGCGCGAGGCCCACCTCTATTACTTGCTTACCACTAAGAGAATCAACCATACCTTATTAACAAGGTTTGAAGAGGTATCTTGAGCAATGTGGGACTAATGGTGTAGATAATAAATCTAGTGAAAGGTGATGAGAGAATAAATAAGGGGGACACCATCACATGGGAGGCAATATTAAATTGCTTAGTGGGAAACATAAGACATGGGTATTTTGAAATACCCAATAAAATATAACAATCCCCCACATGTTTCAAAATACAAGAGTAGGAAAGAATACACCAGAGGAATATGAAGATCAGTGCATCAGGAATGGTGCCTTTCGGGCTATGAACCACCCTTAGGACAGCAGATCGTCATTCACGGAGACATGGTGAAGCATATAGCTTCTATGAACCATAGTTTCCATGTGTGAACAAGAGGACCTGTCATCCACACTAATCCCCAGAACTTAGCTGTTCGCGGTTTGGCGCCTTTTGGTCCTGCGCTCCCTGGTTTTCATGAGTGCTCTAGAGAACTTGCCTAAGTTCCCATAGGAATCGACCCAATTCCACACTCATATAGGTGAACTTCCATCAAGTATGTACTGCAGTATTACATACCACCCAAATTAGGGCTATGGAATTCATTAAGAGCATAGCTCATCCTCTCATCACTGCAGTAAGCACTACCACGCCATAGGAAGGGACTTCTCGAGAGTATAAGTGTAGTGCATGTGGGATGACATGTGACTTGTTATTACCCCTATGAACCTACTTCATGGGATCTCCAATCACATAGGTGGGGTTGCCATCACTGTCATCCCGTAGTATAGGCAAAAGTCCCATTCCCCTCGACGCTTCAACCACTATCCTCCTATTTAGTGGTTTTGTCAGAGGATCGGCCAAGTTCAACTCTGACCTCACATAGTCCAGGCTCACTACTCCAGACTCAAGCAGCTGCTTAATTATGCTATGTCTTAGACGTATATGTCTACTTTTCCCATTGTAGATTTTACTCTTTGCTTTTGCTATTGCAGCCTGACAATCGCAAAGCATATGCACAGAAGGAGGTGGTTTCACTCCAATGGGAAGATCTGCCAAGAGGTTTCTAAGCCACTCAGCCTCAGAACATGCCTTCTCTAAGGCGATCAACTCGGACTCCATGGTAGACCGAGATAAACATGTTTGCTTGGAAGACTTCCAAGTCACTGCTCCTCCACCAAGGGTAAACACATAACCACTAGTGGCTTTGATCTCGTCTGAATCTGAGATCCAGTTGGCATCACTATACCCTTCTAGTACTGGTGGAGAGCCACAAAACCTTAGTCCATAATCAATTGTGCCTTTTAAGTACTTGGCTACCCTATCAAGTGCAGTCCAGTGATCCTTGCTAGGATTATGAGTATATCTACTAAGTCTTCCAACTGCGTAGGCAATGTCAGGTCTAGTACAATTCATCAAGTACATTAGGCTACCAATGATTTGGGCATATCTAGGTTGTGAAACACTATGTTCTTTATTCTTTTTGAGTTGAGAATTAGCATCATAAGGGGTGGAAACAGGATTACAATCAAAGTAACCAAACTTCCTCAAGAATTTCTCTACATAGTGTTCCTGGGATAAAATGAGACTATCGCAAGATTTAATGATCTTGATTCCCAGTATCACATCTGCTACACCCATGTCTTTCATGTCAAATTTAGATGCAAGAAATAATTTAGTCTCATTTACTACATCGAAACAAGTACCCATGATAAGCATATCATCAACATATAAGCATATAATGACATAAGAGTTGGAATCAAAAGTCTTAAAATAGACGCATTTATCTGCCTCATTAATCAGATAACCATTAGCAAGTAACACACTATCAAATTTCTCATGCCATTGTTTAGGTGCTTGCTTCAAACCATATAAGGATTTAACTAGTTTGCATACTTTATGCTCATTACCAGAAACAATGCAACCTTCAGGTTGATCCATGTAAATTTCCTCTTCTAGTTCTCCATTTAGAAAGGCAGTTTTGACATCCATTTGATGAATAATCAAATTATGAATAGCAGCTATAGCAATCAAAACTCTGATGGAGGAAATTCTAGTAACAGGCGCAAAAGTATCAAAATAATCAATGTCTTTCTTTTGAGAAAACCCTTTGGCTACTAATCTGGCTTTATACTTATCAATAGACCCATCTGGTTTTAGCTTTTTCTTGAAGATCCACTTGCATCCAATGGTCTTAGTACCAGGAGGTAAGTCAACTAATTCCCAAGTGTGATTACACAAGATTGAGTCTATTTCAACTTTAATGGCTTCCTTCCAGAAAGGTGCATCACAAGAGGTTATAGCATCATGATAAGAAAGAGGGTCATCATCTACATGGAAGGTATAAAAGTCATTACCAAAGCTAGTAGCCTTTCTGTCTCTATTACTTCTCCTTACTTCTAGCTCAGGTTTTTCAGGAGGTTCAACAAGTTTATCATAAGAAGAGACAGATTTATCGATAGATAATTTGAAAGGAAAAACATTCTCAAAGAAATCAGCATTCTTAGTTTCAAGAATGGTGTTGACATCAACTAGGTTGTTCTCACTTCTAGTTACTAAGAATCTATACGCAGCACTATGATCAGCATAACCAATGAACATACAGTCAACTGTTCTGGGTCCCAGTTTTCTCTTTTTAATCTCTGGTACAAGAACCTTGGCAAGACACCCCCACACTTTAAGGTAAGCTAGATTGGGTGGATGCCCTTTCCACAATTCATAGGGTGTCTTCCCAGTTTTCTTGTAGGGAATTCTGTTTTGAATGTGACAAGCTGAAAGAATAGCTTCCCCCCACAAGTTCAAGGGTGCTCCAGAACTAACTAGCATGGCATTCATCATTTCTTTTAGGGTTCTATTTTTCCTTTCAGCTATTCCATTAGACTCTGGTGAGTAAGGTGGTGTAGTCTCATGAATAATCCCATGGTTTTCACAAAACGTGTTAAGAGGGTTAGACTCATATTCTCCCCCTCTATCTGACCTAAGTCTCTTTATTTTCTTATTCAATTGGTTTTCAACTTCTGCTTTGTATTTTAAGAACATTTCACCTGCTTCATCTTTGTTTCTAAGCAGATATACTTTAGTGTACCTAGAATAATCATCAATAAATGTAACATAATACGATTTACCTCCTCTAGATACAGTTTGTTTCAAATCACCAAGATCACTATGAATTAAACTAAGCAATTCAGATTCTCTTTCAACAACAGGTTTACAAGTTTTCTTGGTTAGTTTTGTCTCAACACAAGAGCTACATTTATCAGGGTTAACATTAGTAAAATTTGTTATCAGACCACATTCTTTCATTTTCTTGATATAAGGAAAATTAACATGTCCTAATCTACCATGCCATAAATCAATGGAGTCAAGCAAGTAAGCAGAAGAAGATGCATTTTCATTAACTATAACATTAAGTACATTCAACATAAAAAGCCCCTGACTACAATACCCTTTCCCTACAAAGGCACCATTCTTAGTGAGTACAAGTTTATCTGATTCAAATGAAAGTTTAATCCCCACTTGCCCAAGCAGAGAAACAGAGACAAGATTACATCGAATTTCAGGAACATGGAGTACATTGCTCAGTGAGAGGATTTTCCCTGATGTCAGTTTGAGAAGAACCTTTCCTTTTCCCACTACTGGTGTGGATCTGGAGTCACCCATGTATACATGTTCTTCTCCTTCCCTCACTAGAATGTAATCTGAGAAGGAATTTCTATCTCCACAAATATGGCGAGTGGCCCTAGAGTCGACCATCCACTCCTTCTTCCCAGCTACCATGTTCACCTGTGAAACAACAACAACAATGTCATCCCCCTCAACTAAATTAGCTTTGGGAGGGTTGTTGTTTCCATCTCTACGTTTCCTGCATTGAGCTGCATGGTGTCCAGGTTTACCACAAACATAATAACTTCTAGGTTTCTTGAAGGCAGGGTTATGGCCTTTGTGTTTGGTGCTAGAGTTGGGCTTATGACTGTGCTTCTTGAATTTGTTGTGATGTGGTTTACTGGAGGTTCCTTCAACTAGATTTGCTTTAGAGTTAAGCTCTTTAGCCTGATCAGCCTTGTCTCTAAGTCTGTTCTTTTCTTCAATACAGATGTGAATTATAATCTGTTCAAGAGTCATCCGTTTCCTCTTGTGTTTCATACTATTTTTATAGTCCTTCCAAGAGTCAGGTAGTTTTTCAAGTAAGCAACCAGATACAAATGATTTAGGCAGTTCGATTTCTTCATTTTTGAGGTCACTAATCAGTGCATGATATTTATGAATTTGTGAGACCTTATATTCAGACATTTGGAAATGCAGGAAATTACCTATAGCATATTTCTGAGTACCAGCATCTTCAATAACATTTTTTTGGATTAGATTTTATATGCTGATTTAAAATTGCAGTAGATATCAAATAAGTCATTGGACAGGGTACTTAGAATAGTATGGCGGCATACCTTGTTACCTTTTGTCCATTCGTGCAAAATTTTGTCATAGTTTTCCATACCTTCAGTAGGTGGTTGGAGTGTGAGGTACTGTGCTAGATTCATCACGTCCAGACTGGAGTAGATCCGTTCTTGCCAGCGTTTGAAGTGAGTTCCACTGAATTGAAGTATCTGGAAGTGATCTGGTGGTGATGAAAGCCGTGTCCATACTCTTCTCTTAAGATTGTTAGAAAACAGTGAAAATCTAGCGTGACAGTAGTGGTAGATCGAGGCGTGTAAACACTGCCCTTAAGAGAAGATTCGCCCCTTTCGGAAGTAATCCGGGTGCAAACAGGTTATGTCGACGATCTCTCNAGTGGTAGATCGAGGCGTGTAAACACTGCCCTTAAGAGAAGATTCGCCCCTTTCGGAAGTAATCCGGGTGCAAACAGGTTATGTCGACGATCTCTCTCCAGGGTACAACGATCTATCTCGTCAAGTATTCACTACAATGTAGAGCTCCGGTGAACAGCTTTGAGTATCCCTCTGGTGTGAGGAAGACAGTACGAGAGGAAGAGGAAGAAGATGATTAGGAGAGGTAGACGTTCTATCTTCTCTCTGTTTCGTCCCTCTCTCTCTAATATCTAACGGGAAAGAGAGACAGGCAGAGAACACGCGTGGGTCAACGGGGAACACGAGGGAACACGCGTGGGACAGCAGGAAACCACGCGTGAGACATCAGGGAACACGCATGAGACACATGACCTCATGTGAGGTAAACTGGGCTGAACGCAAAAGGAAAAAGAGCAAAACGAAGCCCAACCCCTGCACACACGCGAGGCCCAAACCGGTGGATTTGCACCCCCCCTGCGCGCGTATCGTGCGGGCGCATACCCAGTTAATGGGTTTCCGGATCAGGCCCCCAAATTCCAACGTGGGCTGGTTTTGCCTCGTGCACGTGAGGCCCACCTCTATTACTTGCTTACCACTAAGAGAATCAACCATACCTTATTAACAAGGCTTCAAAAGGTATCTTAAGCAATGTGGGACTAAAAGTGTAGATAATTAATCTAGTGAAAGGTGATGAGAGAATGAAACAAGGGGAACACCATCACATGGGAGGCATTATTAAATTACTTAGTGGGACACAAAAGATATGGGTATTTTGAAATACCCAATAAAATACAACAATCCTTAGTAACCAAAACCACAGTATAAGTGTGATGCTCCCGATCTGAAACCGCGGTAGTATTTTTTTGGTGTTTAGCTGGTTTAAAGCCCATAATTAAAAGTTTACCTCTTATTACCACTAATTAATAGTGAAAAATAAAAAAAAAATTGTGTGGGCCAATCACTAACTAGTAGCAATAAGTGACGAAAAATAAAAACAAACACCGCCTAAATTTTGCTTTGTAATAGATAACACCACAAATATTTATCAGCAAGATTCATTATGTAACAGCTAATTTTTTTTTTCAAATCGATTTGCTAAAAAATTTAGAAGTAGTCTGTTTGGACAAGGGATTTTAGGGAGGGATTTTGTGGGGACTAGGGATTTTGAGAAAAAATATAACATGATTTTTCCACCAAATCCCTGGTCCCCACAAAATCTCCCCCCAAATCCCTTGTCCAAACAGACTAAAAATTAATTTTTGTCAAACAAAGAGAAATAATTTTCAAGAATGTTAATATGTACCCTAGAAAGGAGTAAATATGAGCTTGTTCTTTGTAAAGGAAATCATATATTAAAAAAGGGAAGATAAAGTCTCACTTACAAAGTTCATATCAGCATTCAGATCTCAGAGCATCAAAAGTACAAGCAGGAGGGAATGATGCCTCAGATGTAAGAGAACCATGGGACCTTATATACAAACAAAAGTGACAAGTTCAAAACTACACAAAAAAGACTTCGCTTCATCAAAGAGATTCCTAGTTTTCCAACCGCTATATTTCCTTGCGCTTTGGTTAGTTAATCACACTCGTCCCCATTCAAAAACCACCCTACGGAAAAGGGCTACATAAAATTAGAGTTCGTGATCTCTAGAGATTGTTGTAAACTATTAACATAAGCTTTGAGTACTTCATTTACAAAGCTTTCCACAAAAACCATCTTCCCAACAAGATAAAGTTCACTTCACACATTAGTTAGCTTCGTCAGCATCTTCAGGTCGTACTTTGATGGATTTCAGTCTAGCTTCAATAGCATCCCTATCAGCAAAAAGAAAGAGACGTAATAAGAAAATGTGCTAGAGCTGCAAAGCGGGAAAACTCATAATAGAGATTTATCTTGCTAAATGAGATTGACATTCTTCAGCAAACCATTTCCTATATACTGCAACAGCTATTATATTCTTTTAGGGGTCACCAAACAATGTGCGATGTTGCAGACCCATGTGAGCCAAGAAGACCCTACAATGTGATTAGTGGGGACTTAACCAATCAACGGAACCTGCTTTTGACCGTTTATGGCCATCTAAGTCCACATAAATTAGATGGTGGGGTCTTGTTGGTTCGCATTAAAAGTGTGTCTACAAAATCGAACTATGCGAAACACGTAGGCCTAAACCAAACCATGTTCTCTAGTATCTCCCCCATGAAATGGAGCATTATGTTGTTAACTTTCTTAACTAGAAAAGGTTATCCACTTGATCCTTAGACAACCACCTTAGCTGCCACAATCAAGCAGAACCCAACCACTCCAGACAATCCATCTTTATGGTATTTTAAATAACTCAATTAAGTAACTTGAACCCTCCAATCTTGATGGAATGGGTTTTGATATGTCAGGTCCTCACTAAGCATGGAAATTAGAAATAAAGGTAGAGCTTAACCTGAATGCATCTTTAAGCTCTTTGTTTTCAGGATCCAGCTTCAAACCCTCAAAGAAGGCATCTGCTGCATCGTTGTACCTCTGTGATAATAAATGCAGCAAAGAAAATTAAAAGGATAATTATATTATTTTAAATGGGGATAAAGAAAAATAGAGGAAAGAGACATACTTTCAGTATATTGAGCGCTACACCTGCCCTATAATATGCCTTAGGCCAGTCAGGTCTTAGTGATATGCATTCATTGGCATCACTTAAAGCATTAAGTCCGTCGTTCAAATGGGCATAACACAGACTCTTGTTGGATAGTAGAGCTGCTGCTTCACTTGGATCAAGTTCCATGGCCTGTATTTCCATTACAAAAACAAAACCATTACAGCAATCAACCCATAAGAGAGGAGGAAAAGAGAGAAAAAAGGAAGAGATGTTAGTATTTTTAGATGCCCTGGCATGAGCACGGGGATCCAAGCTATTGAAAAGGGAAATATTTGACACTGTTCTTTCGTTGGGATGATTTTCTGGAGTCTAGTTTCATAGAACATAATAGAACATGACAGAGTCTTCCTGTTCATGTTCTGTCTTTTTGTTTCTGTTTTTCATATCATATTGGAGTAAAAAGGAAGTCAATTAGGCATTTTTCCCTTTAAAAGGCAGTGACATAAGAAGTGTAGCAAAACAAAATCCTTAATCCAATGGCAAGTCAATAATATGATCGATGATATCATGATATCAACAAGAAACCCACAAATTCGTAAGGATCACATTATACCATATTAGAGAAGATGATATGGAAATTATGTTAGATTTCTCATTGTAACTCTACTATTGGGATAGCACTATATTCTGCACAACGTCATTATATATAGAATGGATAATACATTAAAATAGTGTGTCTTTGTGATTTACAACTTAGTTTCTCATGTGATTTGGTGAAGGTGAGAGTGGTTGGAGTGGCACTGCGAAAAGTTAGTTGTTGCTGTTGTTGTTGTTTTTTTCCTCCTACAAAACTGCTTGTGGCTAAAATAGCCATTACGAAGGAATTGTCTTAAGAGCAAGGATATGTTCGGAAATTAAAAATAAAAAAGGACACACCAAAATAACGGTATTGAACTCCATTTCCATATCACAGATTAATTCAGAAGTTAATATGTTCAATATTTCAACTCTATTAAGGTAAAAGTTGATGACTACAAACAAGTCAATAACAAGGATTATACAATTGATGGGGCAAAGGCTAGATCAAAAGAAAAGAAAAGGACATTATTAAGGATGGTGATCAAGCAATCTACATAAGTTCCTTAGGCTCTGATAAAAGAGAGTGAAAGATATATGGAGCAGATTGGAAAACAAATACAGTGACGAAAAGACTAATGAAATCCTAAATCATTCCCCTTATCCCCTATCATGATTTGTACATTTAAACTATATATATGAAAACAAAATGACGAAAATGATCTAAAATGTCCAAATGACTCGAAGTTGAATACCATCTATCCTCCTGTGACAACACTAGTACTCATTAAAATCAACTCAAAGTCGACATTTATATATTTCCTATTGAAGTCTTCATTCAATAAGCATTATATCATATAGGGTTCATTTACATTCATAATCATATAGGATACATGGTTAACAAAAAGATACCTCAGCGTACCAATACGCTGCCATGAGATACTGCTTTTTCCGAAATGCATCTGTTCCCCTTGATTTTACCTCATGAAACTTCTCCTTCACTTGAAGCTTCCTCTATGTCAAAGTTAAAAGGTTTTCAAATTGTTGAAGAATTCATATAATACATTTATGATCTCCAATGTGCATTGAAAGTTTCAAACATTTGTGAATGTAAACAAAAATAAGAGCTTCGAAAAGATAGAAATGGCACTTGTGTATCATAACATACCACAATATTATGTTTGCAACATTTTACATTTTGTAACATACATATTCACCACTTAATGTAAACATATCCCTCCCTCCCTCTCCTTTTTACCTTTTCTTTTAAAGATTTGAGATGCGAAGTATATGTGCACATCAGTCTTCAGTTCTTCCCATGTCTGTACTAAAACATTAATTTATATGAAAAAATGGTCTTAAAGACTAAAAGATGTCTCAATATACACTTCAATCTTTCCGTTGTCCCTGTGGCTACCTCATGGCTCATGGTGTGCAAGTATGAGGTTTTACTATGACATAAATGCGACTCTTTATCTTTCAAATTTGAAGGCTTCTTATTTCTGCAGGTTATCATTGATGGGCACCAAGAGTGTTTGGTACCGACTGCGATGGCAAGACTAGTTTGTGCCATCTAAAGAGTGTTCATATCTTATGATAGTGATATTGTTACGAACCCTTATTTAGGGTTTGGTTAACCTGCAACAGTACTATTGTGGGTTTGTAAGGCGATAAGATGGTGAAGGATTAAATATTGGTGGTGGAGATGTTGGGGGTCAATAAGCAGGTGAAGTGGTTTTTAAACCGGATGAATGAAGATTGAACTAGTGGAGGGGAGAAAGGAGGTCAGTAACTCATTGGAGAAGGCTAAAATACTGGTTGTGGAGAAGTAAATCATGACTCCACACTGGTTGAGGACTTAATAGAGGTTGATGAACTGGTGGAGGAGAAGGACGAAGCCGATTAATCGGTGCAGAAGGCTTAAGTGCCAGTTGTGGAGATGTTTGGAAGTGTACAAGCAGATGTAGGTGGTTGATACACTATTGGTAGGCTCAATCAAGTTTGGTAGACTAATCATGGTGTTAAAGGGAATCGGTAAGTTGGCGCGGGAGGTCTATATACTAATGGTGGCAGGTGGCCTAACTTGATCTAGGCTGTAGTTACTACTCAATCAGTAGGAGACAGTGTTGGGATTGAAACTTCTTTTATCAAGTTGAATTGATCAAACTTTTTGTTATGGGCTCTAAAACACAGATTTTTTATTTATTTCTTTATTTTTACCAGGAGATTATCAGTGTCAGACACAGCACACGTGTCTCATGTTTTATTCCGGACACGAATCGAACATTTGCGGGACACGTGATTGGACACGCGTTGGGCACATTTTATTTGATTTTTTATCTTTAGCATGATAACTGATACAACAACATAATTGATACATCAATGATATTTTATCTATTAGCCTCAACCTTGACACCAACATACAACTAATCATAGTTTTTTGAGATTAGCATGTTACGCTCTGTCCCTAGTCCGTATCTGTGCTTCCTAGGTTATGGGATCAATCTATTAAGGTTCTACGTTGGCACAAAAGGAAAATAAAAGTTGGTCTTATCCTCAAAAAGTAAATCTAAATATTATGAGTGCATCAGAGTTAATTATGTCATTATGACATAAGTCTGTAATAGTACAAAACCAAGCGTATGTGGGAATTGAGGTTCCTAGATACCACCAATTAGGTTCAGCAAATTGTTTATAACATGTATCTAAGGAACATTTCAAGGTCTTATAAGCTTCACGATGACATATTTGTCACAACAGTGATCAAGTCTCTAAGGGAATATATTACATCGCGTTCAGAAGTAATTAGGAAGAGCTTAGTATTTAATAGCCGATAGGCCCGATACAGAATAATATTGAAGAAAAAACTTGATATTTAAAATGGTAGAGCTAGCTTGCAATTTTCATTAACGGGCACAGATCAGATCCACAAATCCTTCATAGGGCCCTAGAATAAATGAAGCTACTAAAAATTGAAATACAATATAACTATGGAAAGGAAGTCAACTCACTATCTCATGACCTCAAATGTAAGATATAAAATCCATACCTGCTTTTTAGCTTCTTTATAATGTTCATGCTTCATCAATCCACCAATGCTCCAGTCCACATATGTTGGAATGCGAGAAGTCAAAGGAAAAAGCATCCCAACAATTTGATGATGACCATGAATAGCGGCAATTTCTACTGGCTTCAATCCGTCCTGTGAAAAAAAGAAGTTGAATTCCATAAGCCAGATCATACAGTATTGGTATTTTTCTTAATATCAAAAGAAGGCGGTGAACTCCGTACACATCTAGCAAACCTGCTACTTAAAAACTCAAGATATAGGTTTTAAAGCAAGTTGGGCATCTTGACAACCATTTTTTAGCTAGACAAGGTGTGGCATAGAGAAGACTAGATTACTTTTAGCAAAATTTTATCACAACTTCAGAAGTATCAGATCGGGGTTTATTATATTTTATATAAGTCTCATTCATCTCTCTAACTCCATATCGTCATATCACAAGGTCTTAGTTGGAGAACAAACCCTGGAGTGGCCCCAAGGAGGAGTTGAACCCATGTTGGGTGTTTAATGGGGGTTCTTTGAGTCAGGGCAGCAGATCCCTCCTCTATAGATTTAAAAAGAAAAGATGGTTTTGTGATCAGAATAGACTTCAGAAGATCGTAAAATTAGAGAAAACTGAAAAAAGAGACATAGTGTAAATAATCATACGTTGTTTGTCAAATTTGGATCAGCACCAGCTTCTAGTAAGCACTTTGTAATTTCTGTTAGCCCATCACCAGCAGCAAGTACAAGAGGTGTTAATACAGATGATCCAGCATTTGGGTCAGCACCCGCCTATATAGATGGCAAAAGAAAGAAAATATTACATGTTATGTAGGCACCAAGAATTATGAAAAGTATATAAAAAGTAACGTAAGACATTTTGACCAATGCATTAGTTGAAAGAGAAAAGGTAGAAGAAGAAGAAAAGATGAAGAGAATGAGGGGGTAGAGAGTTACTAAATGTGTAGCATCTCTACCCCTTATATATATTTATTAAGTGTACTATCACAAACTAAAGTACACTAAAGTAGTACACTAAAGTACACTATTCAGGCGTAGTACACTAAAGTACACTATTCATGAGTAGTACACAAAACACTGTTCACAGTCACTATTCATAATTACTGTTCACACGATTTAATCTTCTAACACTCCTCCTCAAGCTGGAGCATACAAATCAAACATGCCCAGCTTGTCACATAACCAATCGAAAGGAGAACGAGCAAGAGGTTTTGTAAGAATGTCCGCCAGCTGTTCTTCAGACTTCACATATGGACAAATAATTTGTTTTCGTATCAGCTTCTCACGAATGAAATGGCAATCAACTTCAATATGTTTGGTCCGTTCGTGAAACACAGGATTACTCATAATATACGTGGCCGCTGTATTGTCACACAACATTTGCATAGGACCAGGAACTTGAATCCCCATCTCACTTAACAATGATTGGACCCACAACATTTCACACACCGTGTGAGCCATGGCTCTGTATTCAGCTTCAGCACTTGACTTTGCTACTACCTGTTGCTTTTTACTTCGCCACGTAACAAGATTTCCTCCAACAAAGGTGCAATACCCTGATGTGGATCGTCGATCAACACGATCACCTGCCCAATCTGAATCTGAGTAACCAACAACAGTACCCACAACCGCTAGATTTTTGGATGGTTTATATAACAACCCTCTAGCTGGAGAGCCTTTAAGATACCTTAGAATGCGACAAACTGCTTCAAAATGAGGCTTACGTGGTGCATGCATAAACTGACTGACAACTCCAACAGCATAAGTGATATCAGGTCGAGTCACTGTCAAATAGATCAACTTTCCAACTAGCCTCCTGTATCGACCTGTATCCTCAAATGGCTCCCCCTGTTCTGCAACCAGTTTGACAGAAGAATCCATCGGTGTGGGGGCTGGACTTGTGCCAAGAAAACCAGTCTCAGAAAGGAGATCTAAGACATACTTTCGTTGAGACAAATAGATACCTGCCTTGGAGCGAGCAACCTCAATACCCAAAAAATAGCGAAGAAGGCCCAAATCTTTGGTATGAAATTTCATGCTGAGATGTTGCTTCAAGTCAGAAATACCTTGAGAATCTCCACCAGTAATAATAATATCATCCACATAGACAATAAGGATGATAACACCCCTGTCGGTATGACGCACGAAGACAGTGTGATCGGACACAGCTCTGCGAAATCCATAGTCTTCAAGAACAGTACTAAATTTATCAAACCAAGCCCGAGGAGATTGCTTTAAACCATATAATGCCTTTTTCAAACGACAAACCAATTGCTTTCCACACTGCTGTCCACCTACCACTTCATACCCAGGTGGTTGAGTCATATACACCTCTTCTTGAAGGTCACCATGAAGAAATGCATTTTTTATATCAAGTTGATGTAAGGGCCAATCCTTATTGACAGCAACTGAAATCAAGATACGGACAGAGTTCAACCGAGCAACGGGGGAAAAGGTCTCAGAATAGTCCACACCATATGTTTGAGTATAACCTTTAGCGACCAGTCGAGCTTTTAAACGTTCAACAGTACCATCAGGGAGATATTTAACAGTATACACCCACCGACAGCCAACTGGTTGCTTACCGGGAGGTAAATCAGTAAGTTCCCATGTTTGATTCTCACGAAGAGCTGACATTTCGTCATCCATAGCACTTTTCCAACCAGAAGAAGCTAATGCCTGCGTATAAGAACTAGGAACAGAGATGGAAGACATTGACAAAGCAAAAGAAAACAAGGATGGAGAAACACGATGATAGGACAAATAACTAGATAAAGGATGCTGGGTGCAAGAACGAGTACCTTTTCGTTTGGCGATGGGAAGGTCATCAGAAGAGGATGCTTGTGTCACAGAATCACCAGGAGCTACAACAGAAGATGGAGGGGGCCGTGGAGGAACAACCCGTCGTTCGTATACCTGTACAATAGAAGGACGAGACTGGGACACAACTGGGTCAGGACTAGACACGGGACACGACTCAGAAACAGTAGGCAACTCAAAAGGAGTTGGAAGAGTAGGAAGATGAGTAAACCTCTCCTCTTCACAACTAGAAAAGATATCAACATTAAGATTAGAACCGGATGTGGAAAAATAAGATGTAGATTCAAAAAAAGTAACATCAGCACTCACATACCAACGATGAGTCGTAGGGGAATAGCAACGATATCCTTTCTGGGTACGGGAGTATCCTAGAAATATACACTTAATAGATCGAGGAGAAAGTTTATCTTGCCCAGGTCCTAGTAAATGAACAAAGGCAACACAACCAAACACACGAGGAGAAACAGAAAAAGGTGAGGCATTGGGATTTACAAGAGAAAATGGTGATTTATTACCGAGAACTCGAGAAGGCATCCGGTTAATCAGGTGATTTGCGGTAAGAACAGCATCTGCCCAATATGATTTCGGAACATTCATAGCCAACATTAATGTTCGAGCCACTTCTAACAAATGACGATGTTTGCGTTCAGCTACCCCATTCTGTTGAGAAGTGTGCGGACAAGTAGTCTGGTGGATAATACCATGATCTGCACAAAAAATCTGCATACAACCTTGTGTATATTCTAGGGCATTATCAGAACGAATAATCTTAATTGATGTGTCATACTGGGTTTTTATTTCATTGTAAAATGTATGAAGAACAGTTGGTAATTCAGAACGATTTTTCATTAAAAATAACCAAGTCATACGAGTGCAATCATCCACAAAGATAACAAAATATTGAAACTGAGATAAGCTTTTAGTGCGACAAGGACCCCAAATATCAGAATGAAATAAAGCAAAAGGACTGGAATGACGACTATTACTAGTACTACTACTAGGAAAGGAACTCCGATGATGTTTGCCAAGTTGGCATGGTTCACATTCCAATTTAGACACATGACTCAACTGCGGAATAAGTGACTTTAATCTTTCTAAAGACGGATGACCAAGACGACAATGCCACTGAAGGGGAGAAACAGATGCACTCAAAACGGAAACTGGAGAACTAACAGGAGCTACAACATCCAAAAAATATAAGCCATTCCTCTCATGCCCCGAACCAATCCTCGTCTGTGTCCTGAGATCCTGAAATACACAACCAGTAGGAGAAAAGGTTACAGAACAATGAAGGGATTTAGTAAGCTGACTTACAGATAATAAATTAAATGGAAATTTGGGAACATATAAACTGGATGGTAAACTAAGAGTGTTGGTGGGATGAAGGTCACCCTTTCCAAGAACAGTGCGAGTAGAGCCATCAGCTAAAGTAAGAGAGGAAATACTAGAGTGAAAGTTTGTAAAGAGAGAAGGTATACCAGAAATATGAGCGCTAGCTCCAGAGTCAATGACCCAAGAGGAAAGGTTAGATGGACCGACAACACATGCAGCATTACCTTGATGGGCCACAGTAGCAGTAGAGGATGAAGAACCTGAGGTGAGTGCTTTCAATTGTTGGAGAAGTTGGTTCATTTGAGATGACAGATCTTCATTTGGACTAGACATAGGGGCTGCAACAGAAGAAGATAGATCCACGTCCGTAGAAACCTGATTAGCATGAGCCGGCTTCCCCCACTTATCCCAACAATACTCTTCTGTGTGTCCTGACACACCACAATAGGTGCATTTCCATTCAGATCGATTTGATCCACGACCACGACCACCTCCACCACGGCCATTACGACCACCTCTACCATCACCACGACCACCCCAATTTCCACGGCCACCACGGCCACCACGACCGCCTCTTCCATTATTACCACGACCACCCTCAAGAGAATACATTGCAGAGGACTCCTGAGAAGTAGGAGGAACGTTCGTGGTACCTATAGAAGCTCGCTGAAGACGAGAGAAAGCATTTTCAGCTGTCGGAAGAATTTCACCAGCTAGAATCTGATCTTTAAACACTCGGTAATCAGAATCAAGATTGGAGAGAAACAAAGCAACGCGAAATTCTTCACGTTGTTTCTGCAATTCTTCAACAGAAGTACTCAACGGCTGATATATGTCGAGCTCCTCCCAAAGTCCACTCATCACACTATAATATTCAACTAAAGGTTTACCACTCTGCCGACATTTAAACATTTCATCAAAGATATCATAAATGCGAGTGACATTCCTTTCTTGAGAAAATAATGCCTTAAGACGAATCCAAACCAACCGTGCAGTCTTCGTAAACTGAACATTACGAGCCACAGCTGGCTCCATACTATTCCAGAGCCAACCAAGAACAATAGCATCATTTCGAGCCCAATCACGATACTTAGAAGAATCCTTGCTAGGGGGGTCCTCTAGTATATGTTCAGATTTATCCTTTCCCATAAGAAAAACTTCTACAGCATGACACCAACCAAGATAATTCCCACCATATAGTTTAACAGAGGTGATAGACTTGCCCATTTCATCACCCATAGAAAAAACAGATTTATGTTCTACCGAAGAATCCTTACTATCTCCCATTACAACAAAAAAAATCAGCAATACTACAACTTAAACAGGTATAAAAACAGAAAAAAAAAACAGAGATCTTACAAAGGAAGTTCCAGTAACAAGAAACGGAGAAAATCGGGCTTGTGCAGGGATAATAAGAAAACCAACCTAGGGTTGTACACAATACACAAACAACAGAAAATACTAACCACAAGAATGAAGAATCCCTAGCAGCCCTCACACACACGATACCACCAAACGAACCCTAGATACACATCTAGGTTTTAAAACACCACACTCGAGCCTGTTGTTCGACTACAAACCAGCAAGGAGAACTATTCTCCAAGGATCAAGAAGCACAAATAAAGATGCTCTGATACCAAGTTGAAAGAGAAAAGGTAGAAGAAGAAGAAAAGATGAAGAGAATGAGGGGGTAGAGAGTTACTAAATGTGTAGCATCTCTACCCCTTATATATATTTATTAAGTGTACTATCACAAACTAAAGTACACTAAAGTAGTACACTAAAGTACACTATTCAGGCGTAGTACACTAAAGTACACTATTCATGAGTAGTACACAAAATACTGTTCACAGTCACTATTCATAATTACTGTTCACACGATTTAATCTTCTAACAGCATTAAAAATTCAGGAAGATTATAGTTCTTCATTAATCACATTACATTAGGCAGATCTAAGATTTGTCAAATCGATAAGGAGCAGGAGGCTAAACAGTACCCTTTTATATTGTTGTTCAGGATTTCATTTTTAGTAATGAGAGCTTTAACATAGAAATATTATTCATAAAAGAGATGGGAGATCAAGCATGAAAAGATAATAGAAATATAGAAAGAGCTCTCATATTCCAATAAACCTTATCGTCACAAACAATTTTTTTCCACACCTAATCATTTGATTTGCTCCTCTAGAAAACTTATATTAAAAAAATAAAAAGAAAGAGTACCTCTAGAAACATTGAGATGGAAAATGATGAAGATGATAGGTTCATCACAAGTTAAACGCTATCCTTGTTATTAACTTGCAAAAAGAAAAAGCAAGAACCTTGCACACCTTAAATACCAAATATCAATGTAAAAGGCACGTTGCTAGAAATCTCAGGGGGAATTGACCTTTATATAGAACTTAAATTGATTAATTTTAGCTCACCGAGCATGTTTCATATTGTATAATGGGGCAAAGATCAAATAGTTCATATCTTAACCAAGCTCTTGACAAGTTATATCAGCAAGAATGAACTGGTTAATCTTCAATTATCTAAATCATCCTCACGAAAATCACCCGTTCTAAAACTTTAACACCATAAGAAGTTGGCTGCAAATTAGCGGTGAAGGGGATGCCTAAAAGAACCTAAAGTATCAAGATATTAAAGGGCTGACTTGAGGGGGTTAGAATTTTAGAACGGGCTAGTTTTTTGTGAGGATGATCTACATGGTAAGGTGATTGGATTAGAAGTTTTAGAATAGAATGATTTTTGGTGAAGATGACCTACATGGTCATAAGAACATCTTCACCCAAAATCAGCCCTTAGTTTTTCTCTATGTGAGCCCCACAAGCCAATGTACGAAACTGATGGATGAATAACGATGTATGAGCATCCTGCCTCATATATATACAGGTTGACACAGGGAATGTTACTCATAAAATTACATACGGATGTGGGGCCCACATGGAGATGATCCCAGGGCTGATTTTTGGTGTGGATGTTCTCCTAACCATGTAGATTACCCTCACAAAAATCAGGCCGTTCTGAAACTTCTAACTCAATCAAAAGTTAGTTGGAAATCAACGATAAAATAAATTGCTCAATCACTGTGCTTTAGGTCATCTCTATGTGGTCACCACAATTGTGCGTAAATTTACAAGTCACATTCCATGTGTCAGCCTATCCCTTCCCCTACCTAATAG
>MVGT01002672.1:16548-87768 GCA_002174775.1 Macleaya cordata
CAGCCATATTTAGAGGTGATTAAAGTTCTGACGAACTAGATTAGCTTAACTCTGATGTAGGTTCATAAAACCTAGTTTAGGTTTATTTAGTACTCATTAGTCACCTCGTGTAGTAAGCTTAACGCCTCGAGATGCGACTCAATTTCTTAAAGATTTTGAGTTTCAAGATTGGGGCGTTACAGAGAGATAATTAACTCCCAGGGTTTTGTTCAGCCTCCATTACTGTGTAGAGGTTAGCTACATTATCTACAGGGACCTCCACTCTAATGAAGTCTGGGACACCAGGGTACCATCGAAGTTATCCTTCTTTATCTGACAGATACACCACAACACAATTTTAACTCAGGATAACTGATAGGGGTTCCGGTGGTCAACAGATGCTGCCTCTGCAACTGAGACTAGGAAATGGTGGACCATCTTCTACTTCATTGCCCATATGTCTCAGATATTTGGAATACATTTCTTGCAGGATTTAGCTACTCATGGGTCTTTTAAGCAAGGGTTAGATGTTAGGTTTATGCCCTAAAATAATTAAAACGACATTTTATGTGTTAATAAATAGCTTATTAATTTTGCATGCATGATAACTATAATGAGTTTACGTAGATGGACTAGTTGTATGCAAGTGTTGTATGTGAGAGATATAGTTCATTAATACATTGTCCGTAATTTATTAGATCACGGTTCTGTTGACAATAAACTATAATGCATTGGTTAACCGTGTGATATATCTCCGTCACCGGAGTGTTGACTCCTAAGTCCAATGCATTGATGTAACAAGTTTACATCGAACAGGTCAGCATAGAATTTTGTTATTTGATGTCACTGAACAACTAAAATTCCATAGAGACCATTGTTGCATTAAACCTTAATTCTTAGAATTAATATATACCTTGCGTGTATATTATGTCCATTTTGTTTTGTCAATCAGTGAGGTCAGAAACGTAAACATGATCTAACATTCTGGACAAGATGGATGGACATAATTACAGAGTGAGAATATTTTAGTTCAATATGAAATCTACATTCAGTTTGATATTCTCTTGTTCATTTGTGAGAATTATTATTCTAAACTGACCAGTAATCTCTTCTGAGATTATTAGAATAATAATTAGTCTGCACAGATTGAGGCACAAGGATCAAGATATAATAATCCTTAAGGATGTGACTGGTAGTAAAATACTAATCTAAGGATTATTGTGAATATCGGTTCACAGTAGAGGGTTTGAATGCAGGTACAATGGAGGAAGAGTTTATTTATAAATACTGCAACTATCAGAGTATTCAGTCACAAAAGTGTGGTGGACTAATTTGTGATTATTTTATTTAGTATTTAATTATGTACGACATAAGGACTAAATATTAAATAAAATTTTAGCTGAAAGTTGTGGGGCCCCAAGACCTAACTGGGAAGCTGTAAAGCATATATTGAAGTATCTTTGGAGAACCAAAGATTATATGCTTATATACGGAGGAGGAGATCTTGTTCCAGTTGGTTAGGCGGATTCCAGTTTAGTTAGGTCTTGGGGCCCCACAACTTTCAGCTAAAATTTTATTTAATATTTAGTCCTTATGTCTCACATAATTAAATACTAAATAAAATAATCACAAATTAGTCCACCACACTTTTGTGACTGAATACTCTGATAGTTGCAGTATTTATAAATAAACTCTTCCTCCATTGTACCTGCATTCAAACCCTCTACTGTGAACCGATATTCACAATAATCCTTAGATTAGTATTTTACTACCAGTCACATCCTTAAGGATTATTATATCTTGATCCTTGTGCCTCAATCTGTGCAGACTAATTATTATTCTAATAATCTCAGAAGAGATTACTGGTCAGTTTAGAATAATAATTCTCACAAATGAACAAGAGAATATCAAACTGAATGTAGATTTCATATTGAACTAAAATATTCTCACTCTGTAATTATGTCCATCCATCTTGTCCAGAATGTTAGATCATGTTTACGTTTCTGACCTCACTGATTGACAAAACAAAATGGACATAATATACACGCAAGGTATATATTAATTCTAAGAATTAAGGTTTAATGCAACAATGGTCTCTATGGAATTTTAGTTGTTCAGTGACATCAAATAACAAAATTCTATGCTGACCTGTTCGATGTAAACTTGTTACATCAATGCATTGGACTTAGGAGTCAACACTCCGGTGACGGAGATATATCACACGGTTAACCAATGCATTATAGTTTATTGTCAACAGAACCGTGATCTAATAAATTACGGACAATGTATTAATGAACTATATCTCCCACATACAACACTTGCATACAACTAGTCCATCTACGTAAACTCATTATAGTTATCATGCATGCAAAATTAATAAGCTATTTATTAACACATANTTGGATTAAGCGTTGAAGGTAAGCAACTAAACTATTTTAAAGATTCCTATTAACAGTTGAAAGATCCTACATGAATCAGAGATTAATTTTTAAACCCTATTATATTTTCCGCTGTATAAATATAATCTCTGGTTAGTGGGAAGTAACCCAACATTAGAGACATCTTCGCTGAAGGTCAATCTAAGCACTTCTCAGAGAGAGGTAATCTCATGTGGCGGCTGCTCCCATTTTTGATTTGCTAGACTATTTGGAAGGAATGCAACGAGAGAATTTTTAACGGCAAGGAGCATGAGAAAGACAAGCTAATCTTGGATGTTAAGGCAGCAATCCTATACTGAGCAAGACCAACCAAGCTTCTTTGAGGAATTAGATTCGCGAGGACTTGGTATGTAGATGGGAGAGTATAGTGTGCGAGATGTAATTTACTTGTATTGTTACTGTTGGGGTTATGCCCTAAAAACAACAAGTTTGACATCTATAGTTACATGATTTATCATTAATTTAATTTATCATATTTAACATGCATGGTGAGATTAATAATTTCGATGAATTATTCATGTACAAGTGTTGTATGTGAGGAGAGATATGATTCATTAGTAAACACTTTGTTCGTAGTCTAAATAAACTACACGTTATTTGGAAGACTATAATATACTGAAGTTGATCACGTAAGTGATGTGATGTATCTCCATCACAGAAGTAGAGACTTCTAGACTTGTATATTGATGTATTTGGAATACATTGAACTAGATCGTCGAAAAATACTTTATATTTCATATCAGCTCATTTAAAGTATTTTTACACTACTTTGGATAAAAGTCCTTAATTCTGAGAATATATATATACCCTGCATGTGGGTCACAGTTGTTTTGTTTTGCAAACAGTGAGGTCAATCGACGAAAAACGTGATCCAATATTCTGAGCAAAATGGATGACTGTAATCTCATAGTAGGATTATAATATTCAACATGAAATCCACTTCAAAGATATTCACTTAAATCAATGCATGGAATATTATTCTAAACTGGCCAGTGATCTTCTAAAATGTTTAGAAGATTATTAGAATAAATATTAATGTCAATGCATTTGATGGTTAAGGGTAAATAAGTAATTACCCCATAGTGCTGACTTGTAAATGTTACTAAGCTAAGGGGTTTTTACGAATATCAGAAACTGTGGAGGGACTGTTTATAAATTAAGTAGTGGGAGGGTTTTATATTAATTCCACTAAACCTAGAGGGTTCAATTACAAGTCCTTGGTGGACCAACTTGTAATTATTATTTTAGTTCCTAATTTTATAAGAGTTATAAAGGGATTAGGAAACTAAATTAATTAGCTAGTTTTAGTGGGACCCAATTTAGATCTAATTAGGAATTGGAATTAGGGTTAGGATGGCCTCCCTTATATATATAAGGGAGGGGCGATTTTTAGAGGACCACCCCTCTAAAAATCGTGGCTCCCATTCCCCTCCCTCTCCATCTATTCTAATTACTTCTAAAATACTAAAAACCCTAGCCTCCATTAATACTGAAACTAGGGTTTGGTTTTGAGGAAGAAGGAGAAACAGTTTTGAAGATCCGCTCCGTTGGATTGAAGCAGGAAGAGGAGAACTTCAACATAGTGTCTTCTTCAATCACGCTTCAAAGGTAACAATCCTCCAACCTTCTTAAGATTCCTAACAGCGATTAAGAATTAAAAGGGATTCAAGGAAATAGTTTTAAACTAATTTTAATTCCGCTGCCTGTTTAAATTTTAAAAACCTAGAATCCCTAACAGTGGTATCAGAGCCTAGCTTAATCTGTTGTTAGGATCTTTTATTGTGTAGGATCATGGATCAATTAATTAATTAATTTTAATATTGATTTATGTGAATGTGTTATTGAATCTAGTTATTTAATTTTGGAGGCATGTAAAAGGGCAAGAAAAATTGGTTTCTTGGTTTCCCTGCCTTTTTAATTTTTAAATGTTAGATTTGATGTACACCCTACACAAGGGTATAGGTTGGATGTAATGTTCTTTGTTTTTGATGGAGATCAAAAGAGAAGAAGATGTGGAAGATGGAAGGCTTGGATCGATGGGTTTTAGAAACCCTAGAATTTTAGGGTTTTATTTTATTTAATAATCTAAACCTAAAAGGCTCCTAAATTGATAAGTCAATATTGGTTTTGGATTCAATCCAAGAAACCAATAAGGAAATATCAATCTATTTTGATCCATGATTTTTATTTAAGTTAATGATTTAATTTTGATTGTTGTTAGTTTGGAATTAAATTTGCATGTTAGTAATAGGCACCATATTTAGTCCCAAGGATCTTGGTTTAAAAGGGTTCAAACCAAAAGGGCAAAGTTTCTTATTTTGATAGATGCCTTTTTCAAATAATTCACTATTTCTAGAAGCTTATTTTTTCCTATTTGTTTTAGTTACTAAAATTGTAATTTATTTTGTTTCTAAAACAATTTTTTGAAAATCTAGTTACTAATTTTGAAAAGGAATCAAAATATGTCATATTTTAGAAAGCTAAAATATTTTTTGGTGAAGAATAGGAGGGATGGGCTTTAGGTTTACTATTGGTTGTTAGGGTTAGGATGTTTGTTTATTTAGAAGTTTAAATGGGCTTGGTGAGACCAAGCCCATTCGAAATTTAATAGACAAAACAGGACATGGGTCCTGTCAAAGGCCAAGCCCGGGTACGTCCTGGTGGGCTTGGCACTTGACAAGCCCATGTCCAGGAAGCCAGGGTTAGGGCAGCGGGTTGGTCAGCCCGCCTGACTTGACCCGCTGGCCCGTCAACCCTAGCCCGTTGGCCCGTCAACCCTAGCCCGCCTGACCCGCCAACCCGGCCCGCCTGGCCCGCGGATCCGGCCCGCCTGACCCGCGGACCCGACCCACCGGGGACGAGTCAGATCGGTCTGACTCAGGCGAGTCAGACCGCCTGACTCGGCTGAATCAGCTGAATCAGCTGATTTAGCTGATTCAGGTGGTTTTGGTTCGGTTTGGACCGAACCGGTCTGAACCGAACCAAACCAGACCTGAACCGAACCGGTCCAGGCCTATTTTTCGAATTTTTTGTTTAAAAATTTTTGAAAAATTTTGGACAGTTCATAGTGGGTCCCACGTAGGTCCAAACACGTGGTTTTAGATTTGGGATGACTTGGAAATTATTTAAAATGTGATTTTTTCTAATTTTCAAGAGGTTTTAAAAGGTGTGGTGCTTAATACATGCTAATTATTATTCTAAGTACTAACTGGTATTTGGTTTTTGAAACCAAGGGATACAAAATCAATCATTATTGAATTATTAATTTATTTATTTTGTGTATTATGTTTTTATGCATGTGATGTATGTAAAATTAGGTACACACTTAATCAAAATCCCTCTTTCAAAGAAATTGAGTGGGAGAGGGATTTAATCAATATGGATTTAATCCCATAGCCTTCCACAATCAGTCTATGGATAAATTTAGGCGTGATAACGCCCCAAGGAATATCACGTACTAATGGTTATCAGCATAGACTGCTTATAGAGCTAAGGTTTAAACTAGGTAGTTTGCACAGATTTCCCCAAGGAAACTGTTCTTATTAATCTAGCATTTTAAACCGAGACTGTGGATCACACTCAACTGAAAAACGAAAGACAATGATTCCCCAAGGAACGGGTGTCTCTCATTTCTTCAGAGGCTAAACCAATTGGATGTCGATCTAATTAGGCATGAGATGACCAGAAAATTAAATCGATGGAATTGGGAATTCCACCTAATCCAGGTATGTGTTCAGATGTCCCCAAGGAATAATGAACACATACGGTAGATTAGGAATCCAATGTTTATTATGATATGAGGGTATTATAATAAATAAAAGTTAAAATTATATATCATTATATCTCACCATTTATTATGTTATGCATGTTAAATAGATGTCTGCATTCTCTCCATTCTCCATTATCCTGAAAGAAAACCAGTTGACCGGACCTAATTATGTTGACTGGAAAAGAAACCTTGACATCGTACTCATCGCTCAAGACTACAAGTTCATTCTTGATGAAGAATGTCCTGCTCTTCCTGGTCCTGACACACCCCAAGAGGAACAAGAACGATATCATAAATGGATAAAGGCAAATGACATGGCTAAATGCTATATCATGGCGTCTTTATCCAATGTCCTCCAGCATCAGTATGAGAGTGTGCCTTATGCTGTGGATATCGTTCGAGAGCTGAAAGAGATGTTTGCACATCATAGTCGCCCTGCTGAGCAGGAAGCGACAAGGAGGCTGTATAACACTAGAATGGCAGAGGGTACACCAGTTCGTGATCATGTTCTCACCATGATGGGCTTGTTCAACGAACTGGAAACTCTCGGAACCACATTCAAACAGTCTTATAAGGAGGATGTCATTCTTGCTTCCCTTCCGTCTTCTTTTGCACAGTTTAAGATGACATACAACATGAACAAAATGACATCTACTCTTCCTGAGTTGATGAATCATTTGACTGTAGCGGAAGGGATCATGAAAGGACAAAAGACTGGTAGTGTTAATATAGCAGAGGGTTCTTCCGGACGTAAGCTTAAGGGCAATAAGTCCAAGAAGAAGAACAAGAAACCATCTCAACCAGCCAAACCTCAAGGGATGTCCAAGGACAAAGGAAATGCAAAGCCTAAAGGAAAGTGTTTCCATTGTGGCAAGACAGGACATTGGAAGCGCAACTGCAGGGAATACCTAGCAAAGAAGAACGCTTCAGGTAATTTTGAATCATTAGTTGTGGAGGCAAACGTTGCCACTAATACACCAGACACCTGGTGTATTGATTCTGGAGCCACTAATCATGTATGCAATTCTTTGCAGGGGTTCCAGATAACCAGACAACTAAATGATGGGGAGATATGCCTGAGCCTTGGAACGGAGGCAAGAGTTGCAGCCGTTGCTATTGGACACGTTCGACTTCTTTCTAGTTATTATGGTAGTGAGAATAATACATTATTATTAAAGGATTGTCTTTATGTGCCGGATATTAGGCGGAATTTAATTTCTGTTTCTTGTCTTGTTAGAGATGGTTTGAAATTAGAATTTGATTCCACTAAAGTTTTAATAATTAAAGGTAGTTTAGTTATTATATCTGGCATGTTGGTGGATGGTCTGTATATTGTTTCTCCTATCATTCCCTATGTTTACAATAAGGAACTGCATGTATCAAATTCCTCTCTGAAAAGGAAATCACCTTCACCTAATTCCACATACTTGTGGCATCTAAGGCTTGGACACATTAATCTGAAGAGGATTCAAAGATTGGTTCAAGATGGGCCTCTTAGCTCATTGGAAATTGAACCATGGTCTCTTTGTGAATCCTGTTTGGAAGGTAAAATGACCAAGAGAGCCTTCTCTGGGAAAGGCATTAGAGCCAAGGATTTATTGGAATTAGTTCACACAGACGTATGCGGTCCCATAAACATTCAGGCAAGAGGTGGCTATGAGTACTTCATCACGTTTACTGATGACTACTCAAGGTATGGTTACATCTACCTGATGCAACATAAGTCCGAATCCTTTGAAAAGTTCAAAGAATTCAAGACTGAAGTTGAAAACCAAACAGGTAAAAGAGTGAAAGCTATTCGATCTGATCGAGGTGGCGAGTATCTCTCAAACCTATTTGGAGCATACTTAGTGGAACATGGGATAGTATCCCAATTGACTGCACCGGGCACTCCCCAGCAAAATGGTGTAGCAGAGAGAAGGAATAGGACCCTATTAGAGATGATAAGGTCCATGATGAGTTACAGTTCCTTACCCTTATCCTTTTGGGGATATGCCCTAGAAACTGCAGCATACCTTTTGAATTTGGCACCTAGTAAGGCAGTTCCTACGACACCCAGAGAGCTGTGGACTGGACGTAAACCTAGTTTACAACACATTCACATCTGGGGGTGTCCAGCACACGTGCTGAAAGGAAAGTCTAGCAAGCTAGAGTCAAAGTCAGAGGTTAGCATATTTGTAGGGTATCCAAAGGGGACTCGTGGTTATCAGTTTTATAATCCTAGAGAACAGAAAGTGTTTGTTAGTACAAATGCAATCTTTCACGAGGAGGAATATATATTAAACTTCAAACCACAGAGTAAGATTGTGTTGGAGGAATTATCGGATGCTTTGACAGTGGGAGTAAGACATACACCTAGTTCACATCCAGTGAGCAAACAAGTGTATAGTCATTCTACATCTTTGCCATTCATAATTCCTCATCTCACTTCATCTTCATCTAGACAAATGATCAGAGGCGCAGCTGAAGCCCCTGTATCATCCAGAGCTGAGCACACATATGTACAGGAATTTCGGAACCAAACATTACCACAGGTTGAAGAAATACCCCATGTTCTGCATGATCCTCCAGCAATGCAAGAACAAGTGGA
This sequence comes from Macleaya cordata, assembly GCA_002174775.1. Taxonomy (NCBI): domain Eukaryota; kingdom Viridiplantae; phylum Streptophyta; class Magnoliopsida; order Ranunculales; family Papaveraceae; genus Macleaya; species Macleaya cordata. Next base: position 25,325 of record MVGT01002672.1, read on the forward strand.
TATAGATCAACTAGAACCACCGGTTCAAGTAGATCAACCTTTACAACCAGATCAGCCAGAACCTCCGGCTGCACCTGTACCACCATTGCTTCGGCGTAGTGAGAGAGCAAAAAGATTGCCAGCTAAGTATGCTAAATACATTCTACTGGGAGAATCTTTTGAATTGGTCCCTGATAGTCAGGATACTGAGCCCTCTAACTATGCTGAAGCAATGAATGACATAGATTCGAGATTATGGTTGGATGCTATGAAAGCTGAGATGGAATCTATGTATTCCAATCAAGTCTGGGAACTTGTAAACCCACCACCCGATATTAAACCTATTGGGTGTAAGTGGATTTATAAGAAGAAGAGAGGACCTGATGGGAAGGTTGAAACCTACAAAGCAAGACTAGTAGCGAAAGGGTTTACTCAGAAAGAGGGAATCGACTATGATGAAACCTTTTCGCCAGTAGCCATGCTTAAATCCATCAGGATACTTCTTTCCATTGCAGCTCATTATGATTATGAGATATGGCAAATGGATGTCAAGACAGCCTTTCTCAATGGCAATCTTGAAGAGGACATTTACATGGTCCAGCCAGATGGTTTTGTAGCAGACAACCAAGGGCATATGGTATGCAAATTGCGAAAGTCAATATATGGACTGAAGCAAGCTTCTCGAAGTTGGAACATCAGATTTGATCAGGCAATCAAATCAATTGGTTTTGATCAACACCCTGATGAACCATGTGTGTACAAAAGGTTGAATGGTAATGTGGTGATTTTTCTAGTCTTATATGTAGATGATATCCTACTCATTGGGAATGATGTAGGAGCTCTATCATCAGTTAAAATTTGGTTGTCTAATCATTTCAGCATGAAGGATTTGGGAGAAGCCAGCTACATTCTAGGTATAAAACTTCTGAGAAATCGGAAATCTAGAATGTTAGGCCTATCTCAAATTACTTATATAGACAAAATACTGGAAAGGTTCTCAATGCAAGATTCTGTCAAGGGATTCTTGCCATACAGACATGGCGTTTCTCTTTCGAAGGGTCAATGTCCAAAGACGCCTGAAGAGAAGGAAGACATGGAAAAGGTTCCCTATGCATCAGCTGTGGGAAGCCTCATGTATGCCATGCTGTGCACCCGACCAGATATTTGTTTTGCTGTAGGCATGGTTAGTCGGTACCAATCCAATCCAGGACGCATGCATTGGGCAGCCGTAAAGCATATACTAAAGTACTTGCGAAGGACTAGGAATTATATGCTAGTATACGGAGGAACAGACCTAGTTCCAACTGGTTATGCAGATTCTGACTTTCAGTCAGATGTTGACGAAAGGAAGTCGACTTCAGGATATGTCTTCACGCTTGGTGGTGGAGCTATCAGCTGGAGGAGCATCAAACAGAAATGCATTGCTGATTCTACCACGGAAGCTGAATACGTAGCTGTTAACGAAGCAGCTAAGGAAGCAGTATGGCTGAAGAAATTTCTAGGAGATCTGATAGTTGTTCCAGAAGCTACTCCGCCTATTACTCTCTATTGTGATAATAGTGGAGCAGTTGCGAACTCTAAAGAACCTAGAGGTCACAAAGCCAACAAGCACATTCAAAGGAAATACAATCTTGTCAGAGATATCACCAATCGGGGTGATATTGTTGTCACCAAGATTGCTTCGGCAGATAACTTGGCTGATCCATTCACCAAAGCCTTGTCTCAGAAGGTTTTTGATTCTCATGTCCATGAGATGGGTTTAAATGAGACATTTGATTGTTTATAGTGCAAGTGGGAGATTGTTGGGGTTATGCCCTAAAAACAACAAGTTTGACATCTATGGTTACTTGATTTATCATTAATTTAATTTATCATATTTAACATGCATGGTGAGATTAATAATTTCGATGAATTATTCATGTACAAGTGTTGTATGTGAGGAGAGATATGATTCATTAGTAAATACTTTGTTCATGGTCTAAATAAACTACACGTTATTTGGAAGACTATAATATACTGAAGTCGATCACGTAAGTGATGTGATGTATCTCCATCACAGAAGTAGAGACTTCTAGACTTGTATATTGATGTATTTGGAATACATTGAACTAGATCGTCGAAAAATACTTTATATTTCATATCAGCTCATTTAAAGTATTTTTACACTACTTTGGATAAAAGTCCTTAATTCTGAGAATATATATATACCCTGCATGTGGGTCACAGTTGTTTTGTTTTGCAAACAGTGAGGTCAATCGACGAAAAACGTGATCCAATATTCTGAGCAAAATGGATGACTGTAATCTCATAGTAGGATTATAATATTCAACATGAAATCCACTTCAAAGATATTCACTTAAATCAATGCATGGAATATTATTCTAAACTGGCCAGTGATCTTCTAAAATGTTTAGAAGATTATTAGAATAAATATTAATGTCAATGCATTTGATGGTTAAGGGTAAATAAGTAATTACCCCATAGTGCTGACTTGTAAATGTTACTAAGCTAAGGGGTTTTTACGAATATCAGAAACTGTGGAGGGACTGTTTATAAATTAAGTAGTGGGAGGGTTTTATATTAATTCCACTAAACCTAGAGGGTTCAATTACAAGTCCTTGGTGGACCAACTTGTAATTATTATTTTAGTTCCTAATTTTATAAGAGTTATAAAGGGATTAGGAAACTAAATTAATTAGCTAGTTTTAGTGGGACCCAAATTAGATCTAATTAGGAATTGGAATTAGGGTTAGGATGGCCTCCCTTATATATATAAGGGAGGGGCGATTTTTAGAGGACCACCCCTCTAAAAATCGTGGCTCCCCTCCTCTCCCTCTCCATCTATTCTAATTACTTCTAAAATCCTAAAAACCCTAGCCTCCATTAATTCTGTAACTAGGGTTTGGTTTTGAGGAAGAAGGAAAGACAGATTTGAAGATCCGCTCCGTTGGATTGAAGCAGGAAGAGGAGAAGTTCAACATAGTGTCTCCTTCAATCACGCTTCAAAGGTAACAATCATCCAACCTTCTTAAGATTCCTAACAGCGATTAAGTATTAAAAAGGGATTCAAGGAAATAGTTTTAAACTAATTTTAATTCCGCTGCCTGTTTAAATTTTAAAAACCTAGAATCCCTAACAACTTCTTCCTTCAATTCCATCTCGGAATTAATCTCTTCCCTATTCTATTCTAATACAATACTCTTTTTGCTGATCAAAAAAAAAAAAAAAGATCCGTTGGAGAACTATAGTAGAATAGGTTTCATTTTTTGTCATCTACATTCAACTTAATCAGTAGTGTCATATAATATCTTAGTAAAATCGACTGGGGTGAACTATAGTAGAATGGGGTTTGATGGTTATGGTGGTGAACCAACTGGCAGTGGTGGTGCGGCTATGACCGATAGGGATGTAGGGTTGATGGCGGACATTTCTAGGAACTCATTATCTGTATTTTATTTGGCACAGGGGTATTTTGATCTTTTAATTATGAACAAAAAGGGGTACTTTGAATTACTATTATGAAATGGGGAGCTTAGGCAAAATATCTGTTAGAGAATTGAAGTCCCCTCAACCGATACCTAGCTAACTCTGCAGTACATTAACCAACCATGCATGTTTAATTAATGGGCTTATAGTTATCATGCCCAACATGTGATGGAAGACCCTTTTTTAAAGTACGGATTATGACACCCCAGTGTGAAACGGAAGTTTTATTTCAATTAAAACAGTACAGCTGATGCATTATCATCAACCAACTTCCAGTTTCCATATTTAGATTGACAGGAAGAAGTCAGCAAGGTAACGATTTTGATAGGTCACATGAGGCTTAATTGCCCTTGTTACCCAACACTATAATTTATATTTATTTATGTTGAACAATACTATTAATTAGATATTAAAAAAATTTATATTTGAGTCGGACATAAAATCTCTCGAGTTCATTTGAATACGATCCAATGGTTACTTTTTTGTAAGGATGTTATCTTCTTTTATAAATTAATCTCACAAAAAATTAATGTTTTCTGAAACCTCTAACCCTATTAAAAGTTGGCTAGAAGTTTTTTTTTTTTTTTTGAGAAGGTACATGGAGGTTAAAGAGGGTCCAATTGATAAAATAAAAATTATTAATTTTTTATTAAAGTTGGCTAAAAATTGATTGAAAATCAAGGAGGAAGACTAAAAATTAACAGGCACTACCCTCAAATTTGAGATCCGAATATTTGCATTTACAAATAAACATAAAATAATTACCAAGCAGTAAGATTCAAGCTCTCATTTGGATCGAATCTATCGGTTTGTTGAAAACTCAATATATTTACGAAACAATACGATAGGCTGCCGTAACAACGGAATCCATGAAACACGTGGAAAGATTACGATACAAGTTGTTATCTATTATCTATTATAATATACTATAGGAGAAGCATTGGGTTAACAAAACCCTCTTTCTTAGGTGTGGGTTAAAAAAACCGACATTATAAACATATGGTCCAATCTATTATTTATTATTGGGTTAACAAAACTCTCTCTTATAGGTGTGGGTATACATTGTAAACATATATTCAAATTCTAAAACAACTAAATTTTCTAATTATCTAATAAAAAAATTCAAATTATTTTTTTAAAAGAAGCCCCGTGCCTTGCACGGGATATGGGGCTAGTAATATACTATAGGAGAAGCCTTTGGGTTAACAAAACCCTCTCTCTTAGGTGGGAGAAGCCTTGGGTTAACAAAACTCTCTCTCTTAGGTATGGATTAAAAAAATCTACATTATAAGCATATGGTCCAATATATATAAAAATATCTATATAAAAAAGATATTTCCACACTATTTTCTACATCATGATTTTCTCCTACTATTTTCTCTCCCTAAAATATCTTCCCCAAATCTCTCTTTCTCTCACTACAAAAAATTTAAAATTTTTTTCAAAAAAAGCCCCGTGCCTTGCACGGGGTATAGTTTTAATATACTATAGGAGAAGCTTTTGGGTTAACAAAACTCTCTCTCTTAGATGTGGGTTAAAAAAACCTACATTATAAACATATGGCCCAATCTATTAGCCTTTCTCAAATTTTAAAATAACTAAATTTTCTAATTATGTAATAAAAAAATTTAAATTTTTTTTTATAAAAGAAGCCCCATGCCTTGCATGGATATGGGGGCTAGTATTCTGATATTTTTCAAGCCTTAAGCCTGGTCAACTGCAGGCGTGGTTAGACTTGATTTGACCAAAAGTTTGAATTTATACTTTTATAGAGGTATAAGTTGAAATTAAGAGGACCGGTGTTATTAGAGCTCCCAAAATGGTGAGGGGGCACATTCATTTTTTAGGCCTAAAGCCTAAATAACAATCCTTCCTATCATCTGCATGTGATTTTTCATAGATGCTATTGGATCCGATCCAATAATCTGTCTAATTAGATATATTGAGGTAGCAGTTCAAATCTACAATTCATTGTGTATTTGTAGGGCCCACATGTACACAAAGGATGGTAGATGTGAACTGTCACCTCAATCTGTCTAATTAGACAGATTATGGGGCCGGTCCCAAAATCATTTTGGTGATTTTTCTATGGGGATTCTCTTTTCTAACAACTAAATACACCTCACCACCCTCATCACAAAAAACAACTACACCCCACCACCACCATCACTGTCGCAACCACTATCGCCATCACATCCACCACCACGCCATCAACACAATCACACCACTGCCACTGCCGCTGCCACTATCACCACCACCTCACCTCACGTCACCACCACTACCTCACCTCACCGTCACCACCAACTCATGCCTCCACCTCTTTTTTTTTTTTAATGGAATACATGTAGATGATGATTTTGGTGAGGTGCTAATGTGGAGGTCGGATGATGAGTTGGATGAGTCCAACTAGATTAAGATCTGAGAGAGGTGACTCTGAGACTCCGCCTAAGTCAAGTCAATATCTGTTCGGAGTTTGTTATGCTGTGGAAGAGAAGATAGGGAGGCCTAGTGGAGAAGGAAGTAAAGAGAAGACAGAAGTTAGCCGTACGAACCCAAGTATGCAGTGGAGAATTGTTCTGTCAAATGAGAGGTAGAGGCCCTCTATTTATACTTGGGGTTTTCGGCAATTACAAATTATACAATTATGAGTATAATGACGGCTGTTACACACAATTATGGTTATAACTAGCATTACACCCGATTATGAGCATAATGAGTGTAGTAATGCACGCCAACTGTAACTATTGTGGAGTAATGCTCATGAAGTGTAACGGTCGTACACATCAATAGAACTACCCACGAGTAATAACTTCTAACATTTGCTTATGGCCATCAAACCTAATCTCCCACTAATCCCCCCATGGTTGAGTCAGTCTCATACTCAAGATAACAGAAAGTTCCCGAGGCGCCAACTAAGGTCCGGAAGTACCTCGTGATGTGTAAAGTGCACATTGGCAAGCTAAATCCAAGAGGCACTTAGTGATGTTCAAGGTGCACATTGACAAGCTAAGGCCCGGAAAAGCCTAGTAATGTGCAAGTGCACGTCACAGAGAGGCTTGGTGATATACAAGGTGCACATTGGTAGTGACGTGCAAGTGGACATCGCAAAGAGATTTGGTGATATGCAATCTGCACATTGGTTGTGAAGTGCAAGGTGCACATTGGTGGGTGGGGATGTGCAATGTGCACATTGGTAGTGAAGTACAAGGTGCATATCAGTAGTTGGTGATGTGTAGGTGCATATTGGGGATTTGTGATAAGCATTTTATGATGACCAAGACGCCCTCACAAGGATGGCCTAGTGAAGTCTCCCTTGTGAGGGTTGGCTGGTGAAGGTGCCCTTGTGAAGGTAGCCTAGTGAAGGCACCTCATCATGGGTGCACATTAGCTTTTTTAATTATTATATATATAATTAAAATCACCATGCTGATGTGGCAAATTTGATAATGTGGCTATCATCGTGATAACGTGGCATGTAGTCGTATGTCACGTTGATGATTTCAAAATATCACTATCTACAACACAACTCCACCTCTCTCTTTCTCTCTAATCTCCCTCTTAGCCTCTCTAATCTCTCTCCTTTCTCTCTGGTGATGGCGAGGTCGGGGGTAGTAGTGGAGGTGGTGGTGGTGATGTTGGTGGGTATAGTTGCTTTTCATGAGGTATAAAAGATAAACATCACCCATTGATCCCCTAATAAAATCACCCATCCTCTTCACCATTTTGAAAATTTTGGAGAGCCCCTTAATCGAGCGAGGCCCTCACCTGGGAGCACCTTAAACAACGATCATTAAGAGTTCATTGAGTTGGGCTTTTTCTGGGCGTCAAAACCCTCCACTCAAGCCCACAATTTTAATCATAGATAAGTGAGCTGGCACATGATCAGTTGGGCAGGCTTGGGCTTACTGCCAATGGTGCATTTTTGTACAATGTCCGAAATGGACTCGATGCACATATAGGCTGCGTTTGCTATTGCTTATTACAGCGGGAAATTACTTTATAAAAAAATTAAATAAAAAATGTTTGGTAAAATAGGTAAGCACGAAGTTAAAAAGTTTATCGCCTTTTACAACTGCTTTCAAAAGTAGCCATAGTTTTAACTCGGTGTTTGACCTGGCAAAGGGCTAGGGTTAGGGTTAGGGTTGGCGGGTTTCGAGTTAGGAAGCCTTAACCCTAATCCTAGCCCATTTATTAAACGGGTCAATTTCTTCAATCCTAGCTCTAATCCTGGTAACCCTAACCCTAATTCTAATAACCCTAGTTATATTAATCTTTTCTATTGTTTTGATTTTTATTAATTGAGTTTTGATTAAGAGAGAAAAGAAATAGGTTTTAATTAAGTGAGAATAAAAGGAATTAAAATGGAGTTTTAATGAAAACTTAAATAAGGTTTTATATAGAGAGAATGAGTGGAATCAAAATGACTTTATCAAAATCTTAATTAATGCTTGCTTAGGCGGGTTGGCTTGCAAGTTACACAAACTAACCCTACTTTTTGGCGGGTTGAAAAATCCCAACCCTCGCTTAGCCCGTTTAATTGACGGGTCAAGTTAGGCCCGGGTTGGCAGGTTAAGGTTGATTTTGCCAGGTCTATTTGCTGCCAATTAGTGTTCAGGAGTGCACTACCATGTGATCCATATCTATTGGCTTTCATTTAAGTAAAAACTATTTTTTTTAGAGGCTGATACTAGGGAGGTTATATAGGATGGGGGATGCTCAATTAAAGGGCACCCACAAAGTAACCAATTTGGTTAGGGGGAGGTTCATTTTACTAGAGTTTCTATTTTTTTTTGTTTACACTCCGCAAAAAATAACGACACCCCACCTCTACCATTATCGCCTACATCATCCCCACCACCACCAACACCAACCCCACCACCATCTGAAACTTCTCTAAACAACAGATTGAGAAAATAATTCCACTCAAATCAGATTTTTTTTTTCAATAATTGGTGGTTGAGGATGACGATCGAAATTGACCATTGTTTTTTCAGATCTCTTTCTCTGTTCTCTCTCCCGATCCTCTCTTTACTTTGTGGTGCTTGTGTTGGTGGTGAGGTAATGGGGTGTAATTGTTTAAATAGAGGAGTCCTCTAGTAAATATTGTATCTCTCCATTTGGACTTTTAAGGGCCAAAAATAACATTCCCCATTTCCTAATATCAATTCCCTTTTTTTTGACTGATGAAAAAGAGAATCCTAGGATTCTCAATGAGCCATCCTAGTTTCACTAAAATACCACTATGAGCCACCCTAGGTGCTTACTATAAGCCATCCTCATCTATAATAATAAAATATTAAGTTTTTTATTTTTTAAAATAACCCTTACAAAGTCTATTTTTAGAAAATAACCCTCACAACGTTTATTTTTAGAAAATAACCCAACTCTTATTTTTGTTTTACACCCCATTGCCACCATCTCCACTGCCATCATCTCCATCGCCGCCTCTACCTCCACCATCACCGAGAGAGAATAGAGAGTAAGAAAGACAAAGAGATAAAGACAAAGAGAGTGAGAAAGAGAAGAGAGAGAGAGTGAGAAAGAGAAGAGAGAAAGAGAAAGAGTGAGTGAAAAAATAGAGAAATCTAAAAATTTCAGATCTCTCTCTATGTTCTGTCTCTGTCTCTCTCTCTCTCTCTCTCTATCTATCTAATGAACATGATTTGGAAGAGAAGAGAGAGCAGAAGAAATTAAACTTTTTTTTTCAACTTTAATAGGTAAAATTGAGTTTTCACAAAGGTCAACAATTACGATAAAACGGATCTGATGGGCTGAACACAAAGACTAGAAACGGACTAGTAAATCTGTTTTTGTTAGTGTTTAGAAATAAAATTAGTGGTTCGTTTCTTTTAGTGTACAGAAACGGACTAATAATGTAAAGAAACAAAGTTAGTGGTCCGTTTCTCTTAGGGTACTAAGTCTGTTTCTATTAGTGTAAAAAAATAAATTTTGTAGTCTAAGTCAATTTCTTGTGTACAGAAACAGATGTACTCTAGTCTTCCTGTTCAAACTTTCGAGTCTGTTTCACTGATCAAAATCAAAAAAAAAGAACAAAGAGAAATCTAAAATTTTCAGATCTCTCTCTTTTTTTCTCTCTTTTTTTTCTATCTTTCTTTCTATTCTCTCCCGGTGATGGTGGAGGTAGAGGTGGAGGTGGGTGGTGGTGGTGGTAGAGGTGGGGTGTCAAACAAAAAATAAAAGAATTTAGGGTTTATTTTGAAAAAAAAATTATTATTTTATAATTAAATAGTGAGAATGGTTTATAGTAAAATAAATATTTCAAATGTGGGTCGATAAGAAATTTGACCACCAGCAAAATCACTTAGGATGGCTCATAGAGAATCCTAAGATTCTCTTTACCATCAGTCTTTTTATGACCAGTGATATCCCCCATCCTCATACACACTGGGGGATATCCTAAACTAGGAGTTGTTCCCATTTTGTTAAAATGCACTTGGGGGCATCCCCTCAATAAACTAGGGGATACCCCATATCTTTAATACTATAATATTAATATTTTTTTATATTAGTTACTTAAAAGAGAAAGAAAATATTTCAACCCCCTATACCTTCAGCCGCTGAAACTCCTTCAAGACCCTATGTTTTGAACCTTATACTACGAAACTTCAATTCAAACGTGAATCAGTGAAATCTGAAGGGATTGTTGCTGTTATTGAACCTTCCAACGACGATAAGTACAATGGCAAGGTCAAAAGAACAAGTGACTCCCCGTGGTGGCTCAGCGGAACGAAAGTAAGGGTTTATTTTTTTTATTCGATTTGCTATTTTAGTTAAGATTTTGGTTTTGTTTTTACTATTATAGTGTTTTCATGATGCCTAGGAACGTTTTGGTTGCTTTAAGTTTTACTTTCACCATTTAAATCGAAAAAAAATGGATAAGCTTACACGACCCTGGTTCGGACTACGCAGAACTGAAACGAAGATGATTTTTGATTTTTGTAGTGTGAAATACATCTTTAATTCCGGACTATTCATTCCCTTCCAAAAAATTTTATGCTTCTTCACCCAAACAGTGCTAGTTTTATTATGATGTGTGTTTTTTGTAGGTTTAATTTGATGATTATATACTTTGTATTTTTTTCCTTTTTAGAAGACCTCTAATTAATATCTACTAGTTTAATTTTTTTCTTCCAAGGTAGTTATGAATTCTGGAGGATGAGCAGTTCTTAGGGTCAGAGATACTTTTATTAGGGTTGTAATAATGGCCATAATATGAAAAGGAAAATGATCAAATCCAATGTAAATAATGAGATAATAAGGAAAATGATCCATTCAGAATTGGTTTTATCTACGACCATTAGGTGAGTGTTAGTGTGTTACTAATCAAATCTAGGACCAATCACCATCAGGTGATGGACTTCAGATGCTTTGTTTCTCATATATATATATACAAGGTCTATCGCCGTGCCTCCGGCACGGCTCAAAACCTCGAGAGAGAGAGGGCAGGGAGCAGAGAGGGGGAGGCTGAGATCGAGAGGGAGGTAGAGAGGGCAGGGAGAGAGAGGGGAGGGCGGGGGCTTATGAAGCAGCACATTTTTATAAAAGGACAACTGTACCCCCCGTCCTGAATTGTATAATAGATATATATATATATACTTGGTACTTTTATATGTTTTTCTCTTGTTATTTTTTTTAATTTCTACCTGTTTATGCAAGTCTCTATGGTATCTCGAAAAAAAATTAAGAACTGTTCACCATATCTCAATTCAATAATAAATGTCATGTCCTAGTGAAAAGAAAAATTAAGTTATAGATTGATAAAACATCACTAGTCATCTTAGCTTTAAACGATGAAACTCCTAATTTTTGCGGTGTTTTTTAGTGAACTCCATTACATGAAATGAAATTGCACTATTCTAAATGATGATTCCTTTTTATGTCTACATCGAATTTTTCGTTATGGAGTTGTGTTTGTATTGGTGGTTTGTTTATGTTCATGCTATTTTATTTTTGTATTTATGAGAAGTTGGATGATATTGATTTCATACATTATGGTTTACTTTATTATTTGCCCTTAATGGTTCCCGATATTGTTGATGTTGTAGTATACGTAAGCGCCCAACTAATTTAGAACGAGAGTGTCGCATACAACAACGAGCGGCAGAACACGAGCACCGCACAAAACAACGGGCGACCCTCTCCTCAACCGCACTAACCACGACCTCCTCTGGCGCTGCTGAGCACGAGGCTACACCACCACCAAGAGTCGACATCGGTGCACTTGAGGACTCATCACTATTGCTGCTACGAGTTTCATATCGCTTCTAAATTATGGAATGGAGTTGTAAGTCATAACTTTATGAAGTTATATTCGTATGAATTTTATGCTTTGTTGGTGGTTTTATTTTATTTTTTATCTTGTATTTACCACTAATTATTTTTGCAGGGTATAGGGGAACCTATTGAAGTCCACAATCGGCATGAATCGTTAGCAAAATCAGATTTGGGTAACGAGTGCCTGTATATAAGGGACATGGTTGATGCAGCTGGCCTTACCTACCTAGTGAAGCACAACCATGAAAATGTGGATAGGGCATTGGTCAATGCTTTTAGGGAAAGATGGCATCCAGAAACAAACACAATGCATCTACCGTTTGGTGAGATGACAATCACTGGGGATGACATGGAAAACATCCTAGGCCTTCAAATGGTTGAAAAACCAATAACTAGGCCGACAGTTGCAATCAACACCGGGTACGACGCAGCTGTAGACTTGGTTGTCAAGAGCCTAGGTGTTAGTTGGGAGGTCGCCAATGAGGAGATGGGTGGAGCGAGGGTCCTTAGTTACAAGTGGTTGAGGGCCAAATTCAAGGGGTCAGTGGAAACAGACAATCAAGAAAGAAAGGAGTGTGTTGCGAGAGCTTTTTTACTACACCTTATTGGGACCGTCATCTGCCTCAACAAGTTGGGTGACAAGGTTTTCGTTTGCTATCTCCACGTCCTACAAGACCTAGAACATATTAGAGAGTTGTTATGGGGATCCGGTGTGCTCACCCAGTTGTACCGTCAATTAGGAGCTGCATCGCGATCCAGCTCTAAGTCACTCACTGGGTGTATGTCTCTCTTGCAGGTAAACAAGTGTTAACTACATTTAATTTTTAATTTGAATACAATTGAAAATTAGTAAGGAGTTGTAATGTATTCGCAGACCTGAATATTTGAGCATTTTCCTATGATGAGGCGATGAAATACTGTGGTATCCTACTAGCAGACTCAACCTAGGTTATGCAGGTGGGAGGCATACGAGGGTCACACCCAAATTAGTCCAACACTACGGTCTTTGCATGAGAAGCTTGATAATTTATCACCCAACGATGTTAGTAAATAAGCTACCAGAGAGAGAATATTTTTATTTTATTTTTGGTTTCTATGGACTCCATTGTACACCCTTGTTCTGTATTTGATATGGTCCTCTTCCTTCGATCCACTATTTAAGGTTATTTGGGACCCATACAGTGACCATCGAGACTTTTTTCCCCTAAATGAGATGTCATTCTACATTGGTATCATGGTTTGCTTCGACATGTCGGAACCAGTTTGTCTGGATAGGGTGCTAAGGCAGTTTGGTCGTGTGCAAACCATACCAAGCAGGCCGATCCCAATGACCAAACCACATACTGGAGCAAATGCCGCATTGTATAAGTGCACATACAGCCCAATGCACTGGTATTGGGATAACTAGCAAGAGCATGTACTCCGCCATAAGAGGAGATCTACCCCAGTACAGATTTCATGGGACTGTACCCTAGACTACATGCCTTGGTTTTTGAAGGCTGGCCACCCACATGTGATAAACCCAGCGCGTAGGCCCTCTCGTACTGAGATTGGTTCCAGTTTGGGCGCACCTGCCTCTGGAAAGTTTGTAAGTATACTTTCTGATTTGTGTACTCATTTACCAACACACTTGCCAGCTAATTTGTTTTTGGGTTGAGCAGCCATCTCTTACTTGATTTATTAATATGTTTTGTAGAAACGTCGCCTGGAAACAATATTAGGTATCTTGTGTTGTAACGGGGAATCGGATGATCCGGTGAGTCTTACAAGGGCTCTTCCTCATGCAGCTGATATGCTCGGGTAGTACGAGGCAGAGGAAGACTTGGCGGTGTTTGGGGAGACTAGTGGTGGTGTTGAAGAAGCGGTTGGCCCGAGCCAGCAAAGTAGAATACCCGGTGGTAGAGACACTAGGAAGGGGGGGCAGGGGGGAAGGAAGAAGACCTAAGTTATGTTTGTGAATATTAAGACTTGTTGTGTGTGACTTAAAACTTATTTTTGTCATTACTTTTGACTTAAGTATACACGTTGTTGCTGGTTTTATGTTTTAAGACTTGTTATTACACTTATGCTTCAATTGTCAAGTTAGATGATGTTTGTGGGTTATAAGTGATTGTGTTGTATGGTTTGTCGTTGTTGATTGCAGGTATGCTTACAAGATGTGTGTATCTATATACAAAAATGTCAATTATGAATTTTACTTTACAGGTTTCAGACTATATAAGCCGTTAATGTTACTTATTTATGCTTAAGGTAGTCCGGCGATATATTTGAAAAAGAGTCAGTTGAACTGACATTTTTTAAAAATTGATTTCGGACTCCATAAACCGTAATTGGTATCATGTAATGGTTTCCGTTGTCCGTCCCATTATTCTAAAAAATGTCAGTAGAACTGACTTTTATGTTCAGTCAGTTTCGGCCTATAGAAACCGTCGTTGGATATCTGTAACGATTTTTGTAATCTGCAAATTGATTTAAAAAATGTCAGTTGAACTGACTTTTTTTTCAGAATGGTTTCAGACTATCTTAACCGTATGAATCTAAATGTTTCGATTTACGTAGTCCGCATATTGATTTAAAAAAATGTCAGTTGGACTGACTCTTTTTTCAAAATGGTTTCTGACTATCTTAACCGTAGAGAGTCTGTGGATTGATTTAAAAAAAATATCAGTTGAACTGATTTTTTTTCAAATTGATTAGTATAAAAGTTTTGATTTACGTAGTCTGCAAATTGGTTTAAAAAAAATGTCAGTTGGACTGACTTTTTTTCAAAATAGTTTTGGACTATATTAACTGTATAAATCTAAGTGTTTCGATTTACGTAGTCCACGCATTATTTAAAAAAAAATGTCAGTTGAACTGACTTTTTTTTCAAAATGGTTTCGGACTATCTTAACCGTATAGGTCTTAATATTTCGATTTAAGTAGTATGCGGATTGATTTAAAAAAATGTCAGTTCCACTGACATTTTTTTCAAAATAGTTTGGAACTATCTTAACCGTATAGGTATAAAAGTTTCGATTTACATAGTCCGGGGATTGATTTAAAAAAAATGTCACTTGAACTTACTTTTTTTAAAATGGTTTCGGACTTTAAGAACCATAGTGTTCTAAATTTTACGGTTTAAGTAGTCCGCTACTATATTCAAAGATTCGTCGGTTCATCTGATTTGTGTCAGAGCAATATCTATAAAGTACGATTAGTATGTGGTTGTTGCAATTTTTTAGTTAGAAAGAAATTTAAGTTAAGTATTTAGATAATTATCAAGAGAACCATAAGTTGATTTATCTATATAATAAATCAGGGAAGACTTTTGTTTATGTTAGCCATCAATGGTTGAGAAACATCTTCACAAGACCATCCAACGGTTGAGATCAGTCCTCTCTCACCATCAATCCCACCATCTTCACTTTCCCGCCCGACAAACTCCCTCCCTTTTCTCATAATTTTCAAAAACCCTCCCACTATCACATCAAATCCTCCAACACCTCATCCTCTCATTAATTGCTGAAGATGTACTGCTTGGAGAGAGAAACAACAATCTAACGGTCCCACTAGACACTCTTTGAATCCAACGATTCACCCCATCTCACCAAACACCAATCCCATTACATTCCTCTGAAAAATGTACTGTTTAGAGAGAGAAACAACAAAGCATGCTGAAATGTATTTATTTGATTAAATGAAATAGGTTGAATACTATTTCTGGTCCCACCTTATTTGCATTGCTAAGAAGTAATGCCTAAATTCTATAGAACACTAGGATAACATTTCTATTGAAAACAGACTAATACATACTTTAGAATATAATAACTTATTGTTTTATTTGTGAGAGGAGCAATAGGTTTTACCCAATTACAATAATATTGTTTTTCATGTGGTTGACAGAGTTGGGAGAAAATGATTGACTGCAGTAGATGTGGTCAACTTAAGTGTAAGCATTTTTAATTTCTCTTTTCTCATGCATATTTGGGATCTCTTTTAGAATTGATACTATGCTAAAGTGTTGAACACCGACTATGTTAAAGTGTTGTACAGTTCAGTGAAGGAAGATGACGTATTGGAAATTGTGGTGTGGGTAGAATTGCTGTTGAAAGGAAAGGCAGAAGGCTAGAGCTAGGTAGTGATTGTTGAGATTAAGCTGTGTTATGAAGAGGTAAATTAAATAACACGCCACTTAATTTGCCAAATCACACGCGCATAGCGCGTGTGAAGAGGCAAACGCGGTATTGCCCCGTGCCGGAGGCACGGGGTTATACCTAGTATATTATCAAGTGAAGCCAAAAGATGATTTATATATTTTCATGTTGAACCATAAGATAGTTACATAAGGCTCATAGAGTTGTATGCACACAAACTGAAGAGTTCCTCGATGTATGTCCTTCAAAAAATCAAAAATGTATGGGTAACTATCTATCCATAACCTACACATATAGAGTTCCTCGATATATATCCTTCAAAAACTCAAAAAAGTATGGGTAGCGATCTATCCACAACCTACACATATATAGGATCGTCTAGGTTTACCTCCTGAAACCAGTTCGTAATCTTCTTGTATTCTTTGATCCTGTCTTCGTAAGGAGTCAACCAACTCCTCGCTTCGTCAAGTGCTTTTTTCTCCCATAAACTATAAGGCGTAGGTATTGGGGCATCCGATTTCAACTTCAAATCAACAAAATGATTGTCGTCGACGAAGGCCATCACGATTACGCGATGTTTGCTATCGACCGGTAGAGGATCCCGATATGGAAAAAATGTGTAGTTCATACAATCTGACAGTAGGACAACAACATAACAAAATGTTTGTGCTACATTGAACCCCTCTTCCGGCATTTGAAACCACTTTTCCTTGGCCATCTTGGTAATGGTCCCAAGTAGTCTCATAATTGCTTTATCAACATCAAGCTTCCCCCATAATGTATAGTAGAAGTCTTTATTAATAAAAAACTCCATCCCCATAATGTCGTCGAACCGTTACCCACCCGTCATCATTGGGTTCCCCTAATTGGTGTGCTACAACTCGGTAGCCACAATTTCCATTCCCATCCACGTTTTGCATACAGGAAACATAGCTACGCAATTCTTCAGGTAATTGATTTACAAACTTAGGAATCGGTTATCCTCATTGTCGTGCATAGGACCATTTTGGATTTAGTGGAACTTCGTCTTCAGATTCATATTAATAAAAGTCATGATGGACAGTCAGCAACGGCCAAGCGGTGGGCTTTGGTATGGGATTATTTAAATCTGGTACGAGATCATTTAAATCTGGGATAATAAATTTCAACTCTCCCATATCCACATTTAAATCTACCCCTAACGCATCATCCTTAGACTCATTTTTTGATGACTTTTGACTATCTTTTGACTTTACTTTCTTCGACGATTTTCCTGTATTTTTTTTTCTTTGGTTTCGGCTACTAATCGGATAGGGTCGATTTTGACTTCGACCCTAAGACATACTCCCACGATGAAGGATCCCGTTTGGTAGATTTATTAGCTTCTTTTTCGGCTTTTGTTTTCTTTTTTCCTTCGCCTTGGTCATCCTTTTGTTGGGAAAGGTTGTTGTGGTTCAAGCAAATGACTACTCTAAGGTATAGCAATTTCTTGCAACTTATCGAGTATTGCCTCCCGTTCTACCTCTGTTGATATAAGCCATCTATGTTTAATCTGTTGCAATACTAGCAAGAAGTCAAAGTCGACTTTCTTTTCCACCATAGTAACCATAGAGAGTTGTTTCCACTGTGAGTCAATTGCATCACGAGGGATAGGTATACCTTTCATAGCATAATGTACTAACTCACAACCACATAGTAGGCCCATTTTCTTTCGAAGCACACAACCGCACCTATCGACATCAAATCCTTGCGCATTTGTCTGCATAATCTCATCATTATAAAATTTAATGCATACTGAGAAACATGATTTCTTAATGACTTAAAAATGTGCTTTTGATGACAATGCTTCACAGAAGTCAAACTAAACCCGAACGAAGCTTTGATTGTCACAAGTTGGTTTTTTATCATATTACGCATGTCCTCCCAACAATTGATGAAGTCACCGTGGGACCTCCCAAGTATTTCTTCAATATATGATGCTCACACTCAACCCGATTAGTGGTACGATTATCATAGTGCAATATCTCATTCGTCCACGCATCAACAAAAAATTCATTGTCCGCCAACCATGTCTTCTCCAAGTATTCAATATAATCGGGATATTTTCTCACCCATTTCTCCATAAGAGATGCATACGCCTGGTCAAATTCAGCCGGTGTCTCCGCCGTGCACAATCTATTCCAATCATCGTGGAATTCCCTCATAACCTTCTGATTTTTAACGATACGAGTCTTTAGATTGGCCTCTACATTACGCCTGATGTGCCATCTACATATCAACCTTTTTTGCTTCGGGGAACACAATTCCAATTGCATTAATCAATATATGTTCCTTATCTATAATGAATACTATAGGGAATTTTGTTGCCGCATACATTGACCTCAAGTGTTCCAGTGCCCAAACATAATTACCTGTTATCTCGGCTGATATAAACGCAAATGCAATTGTGAAGGTGAGACCAGTGGAAGTCATGCCGGCTGCATAAAAGAGGGGCATCAACCATCGGTTAGTCTTGTACGTATAATTTACAATTACCACAGATGGAAAACATTGGGCTAAAAGAGTTGACTCTGGATTGGCCCAAAATATATCCGTCACCTCCCTGGTTTAAGGATTGCTCAAGTCCCATGTCAAATAATGCTCGTTGCTGAGAACCTTCATTAGTTGTTGAATATTAGACCTCCCTTCCATATCATCATGTTTAATTGCGGCCTTCGCATAATATAGGATTCGAAGTGTGGAGAAGTTTTCCGGGTTCTTTTCCTTCAACACCCTAAGTATGTTTCAAGGTTTGGTACCTGCTTTGGACATCTCTTTCAAAAGTTTTTTCATTCTCTTTCAAACGGGAAGGGTATGCATGTCTAGTTAGTGTCTCTGAAAGCCTGTGATTGTGTTGTCCACACCTTACCTGTAAAGTCCATTTGTTCCCTTCAGCACATAAGCTCCTCAACTTAAAGGGACAACCTCATTTTTTGGTACCTGTATCTCTTTTTTGTTTCTCTCCTGACTTGGGTTGGTGTCCCTTTTTTTATGGGTCTTATACTAGCCACCCCTTTCACAACCTAGTTCCACTACTGACCCTTTCATTACAGGTTTTGAAATGGTTTTGGTAGTGACAACCACCATATTATTTTTCTTTGCAACTTCTTAACACCATTTAATCACCTCATCACGTGAGTCGAATTCCTATACCCAACATATTAATGTGTAAGTCCACTTACACTATACTATCAATTCAATCAAACTCCAACACAACGTAATAATATTAAAAAATAAATAACATGCCATACACAAACATTATTGGTGGTGAATTGGTCACGAAAATCTCATACCACAGCTATGGGATCAGGTTGGTCGGGTTCATCCCCATGTGTGTCAGCAAGGAGTTGGCCAGAATCACTTTGAATTTTGAATAAAAGATAGATTTCAGGCCATGGGAAAGTCATAAACAATAACATTAACCCAAAAACAAATCACCATTTCTTTATATGTATTTCTAATTTAATCAAACTCTTTGCTATAATAAGCACAAGCTTATACCAATTCAATAAATATAGTCAAAGGAGAAGTGGTTCCTCTTGACACTTACCAACACATTCGTTCCGGACTATACAACCCGACACAGTTACTGTAGAACGGTTCTTACAGTCCGGAAAAGCCAAATCTTTTGGATTCAATTTTATAACATGGGACGGACTATAAGAATCGTAATAGTAATAACAATACAGACTCCATTAACCGATTAATTATCTTACGGACCCTCTAAACCGTTGATGAACTCATATTACGGTTATTACAGTACGAAACATATTTTACAAATATGTAAGGGGAAACTTATTTCTTTATTGAATTTGTATAAACTGACTATAGAAACCGAATAGATAAAGTATTGACGGACTACTAAAACTGTAAGTGGTGCAATGTTGCGGACTACGGGAACTGTGTTTTGCTTTTGTTCTAGGTCGTAATAGTCCGAAATACAGAGCGAAACTTGTGGTTTTGTTCGAAATTTTTTAAGGAAAAAAATTTAAAAAAAGCTAAGGGTTGTAAGACTACCAGCACAAGGTGTGATTCGGCATCTTTTAGGGGGTTTGAAGACCTAATCCCCTCATTAAAAGATTTTTTTGAAGATAACCCCTCCGTCAATGGCGTTTGTGACGAAATAGGGTCATCGGCCATCAGAGGTGCCTCCAATAGTGCTGTTGACGTTTGTAGATCTTGGATCGGAGCCTCGAATCCGAAAGATTGATGACAAAAAGTCGTTGGTGGGTGGAGGAACTTCAACCGTTGGTGGTGGCTCCACCACAGTAACAAACAAACAAACACTTTATGAGCTTTAGGAGTTTCAATAAGTCCCTTTCAATAAAGAAGAAACCCTAATCAAATAAAAATTATTTCTAAATAAAATAAAAAATAAATTGAGGTTAGCCCAAAGTGTTTTTATGTTATTCCTTTGGTCAAATTTTGTTTGACTTAAAAAAAAAAAAAAAGACCTAGGGTATTCCCAGTGTGTATGAGGATGGGGCAATATCACTGGTCTTTTTTATAGAGTACGTGAAGCTCACCTTTGTCGGATAGTAAGAGAAAGGATGCTTAATTATTACTTTAGTTTTTCCCCAACACCAGGAAAAATCATCAACTTGGTTAAACCCTAATAAAAGAATCCCAACTATATTTGACACTCTCAGTAGCAGTAGCAGTAGCAGTAGCAGTAGGAGTACTAGTACTGCTCATCAATAAAGTCGTAGTAATATAAGGTACGTTTTTAGGCGTAAGAAGACTTTTCTTGCTACCGACATCTCTAATGCGACCTTGTGCTGGTCCTCGCGCCGAGATGATTTACCAGTCCTGGACTCAGTCACATACATCGATCTGATTAATGGCGTGGAGCTATCATTGCCGCTGGCAAGTTGATAAATAGGGTCTAATAAAGAACAAGAAAAACTTCATATAAACGTGCATATGAAAACTTACCCTAATTCTAAAATTTTGCAAACATAACATCAACTCATCCATTAGAAAATATCATAATTAAATTGTCACCTAAACATGAAAGATTATCGCCCAACTATTAAATGTGGGCATGAAATTTAATACTAACTCTTGACCGGTAATTATATAGGTCCTACAGTTCAATATTACAATTGTAACATTTGATCTCAATGTTCAAATAGCAGTATCCTCCTTAACATATAAAACAGTTGAATGTTTGTCCTTCCAAAAAAACAGTTGGATGTTTGGAAGATTTTCAATGCCAATTTTTGTTTCTCCAAGAAAAAGTACTCCCATTTAATGCTTGTGACCCTTAAAAATAAATACAGAAAGTGTGTTTTGACCTAAAAAGAGTACGTATTATAATTCCACAGGAGATCAGCAAAATAGAGAGAGAAAAAATAGGACGTTAAGAGTTAGAAAGAGAAAAAAAGGTGTTGTTAGTTTTTTTTAAGGATAGAAAATAAGAAAAAGGAAAAGAGAAGTTGGTTTTCTATTAAGTAGAAATTAAAAAAAAAAGGGGGCTTTGAATTTGAATTATTGAGAGGCACGCTCAACGACTCCAATTCTACTGGAAAGAGATCAATGATATTGAATTAAAAGGTGCCACAAGAGGATCAAAATTGCCGATCAAACAGTTTAACAAGTCCCACTAGACTTGCCCTAATATTGTCCATATCAACTTTGAGTACATAAATATTAACAAGTATGTATTGCCCATGTTAAGCATTGGTTTTAATTTTAAAGAGAATAATTTGAAAAAGAAAAAAAGTAAAATATGTTAACTAAAAAAGAACGTAGACTACATCAATTTATATAAAAGATAGATTTAGAGATTAAAAAAAATAAAAAATAAAAAATTTTAGCAATGCTTTTTGGTCTCTACCTTAGGGCAATCATATAAGCCTTTTAAATAACCGAAAGATAGAGAAGGTTTTGGAATAAAAAAAAGTGTGCCTATATACTTTTGTATGCATAGATATAGAAATTTTTTTGCATAGATACAGAAAATCATAACATATATTATCATTCAGCTATAATAACTTAGGTGCAACATTCTATTGGAAAGGAGATGACAAAAAATGTTAATAAATTTTTTTTTGATGAATTACTCAAAGACTGTAATTAATCTGTTAAATAAATTAAGAATTAGCGTAGTTACCTATTTCTTCATTATAAAAGAGAGAGAGAATCTTATTGGTTGGTGTTTTTTCTTCCAGCAAGATTGATTGACTGAAAGAGAAATAGAGTACGATGTAATCTGATAATAAATATAGGTACGCTGTTATTGGTGATTTCTCTATACCCGTTAGTGGGTATCTTTTTTGTATTCGTTGGTGATGACGATGTTCTTGGCAATTTCTCTGCACTTCTCACACTTCCATTGTGTGTATCTACGTCATAATGTAACTTAGACAATAGTCCCCTTCAAAAAAAAAAAACAGAATACGTGCCCGTAAGTAAGAGAGCAAGTAAGAGAACTTTGATGCATTAACTGAAAAGAAGCAACAAAATAATAATAATAATAATAATAATAATAATAATAATAATAATAATAATAATAATAATAATAATAATAATAATAATAATAATAATAAGAATAATATTTGTAATAACCCATTACCAACTGTCTGGACCGTTAGGAATGGTATTCTTTTATAAATAAATAAAAAAATAGATATTTGAAGCAAAAATTAAACTGTAAATGCATCACATGAGAAATCAAAGCCTGCTTGCAAATCCAATTTATAAAAACCCTAGGCTACTCCAATCATATCAATTGGTTTTAAGTTGGACGCCCACAAACTTAATACGATATCAATAGTGGCGAATCCAGAATTTTTTTTTTTAGAGGGGGCAAAATGATCAATCACAAAAATCGAATAGAGATCCAAGGGTGTGATGATGATCTTTTCTCCATATAGATCATCCTTATGTAACATCACCTCGTTTGAAAACTTTTAGCCCCCATCAAAAGTTAGTTTAAAATTATCGATAAAAATGGACAACCCATTAATCTTCCAACATTTGATGAGGCTAGAAGTCTTAAAATAATGTGCATTTCGGTTTTGAGATATTTTAAGACAAGGTTTTTTTATAGGCCAACATAGAGATGATTCAAGGGATAGTTTTTCGCAAGGATATTCTCCTCACCATATAGATCATCTTCACCAAAAACCACATTGTTTAGTGATTTGTGATTCATCCATAAAAAATATTAATTTGAACCAATATTTGATGGGGTTGAAAGTTTTATAATAGAGTGATTTTATACAAGAGTGATCTATGTGGTGAGGAGATCATGCATACACCCTTAGATCATCTCTTCATGGGCCCAGGAAAAACCTTGTCCTAATATCAACTAGAAAATCTTGGTTGCGGATCCTTTTCTATATTTATAATTGAACAAATTTAATTTACTCCACCAGAATTAATGGACCCGTTAACATACCCCTCAAAGATGTCGTAACCAAAACACCCCTCACACATGTGTCACGTGAGGAACTTAAGTATCTAATTTTTTACTTCCTAAAATGCCCTTTATATGTGTTCACACTTGGTTATTAATGGTGGACTGGAAGAGAAAAGGAAAATGTTCAAACTTTATTACATTTTTTACTGTCTAGGTCATCCCACGGTTGTTATTGCCTCTCTTACCCCTCATGATTTGCGTCATTTCTAAACTGACGCAAATATCCTCCAAAATAGCCTTGGCAGTATTAATATAAAAATTATAGTAGTTCCCATAGAAATTCAGATATAGGAGGGAAGAAAAAAACATAAGGGTTTTGTTTCATTAAAATCCCATTTCAAATCGATTATAGGCGATGTTCTTTAGTAATCGAATTAGCCATAAAATTGGACCTTTTTGGTTTACCTTCATAGTTTTCAGGTCGTGGATCTAAACAGAGCTCTGCTTTATTGGGTATGGGTTTTAAGTCTTGAATTCGGGGCTTATTTGCTTTTGCATAAAAAAAGGAGTTTTGTAATTTTAGTCCCTCTTTTTATAACCCTTATGCTTTTAATCTAAGGGATAAAAATATTTGTGAACTTAGTCCCTAGTTTTAAAAAGACAATACTAACCTTTAAAAATATTTTTATTCTAAGTATTTCCCATATCTAAAAAATCCTAATGGTCAGTTTCATCTCACTGGTGATTATCGAACTCCTCACCGGCGACCGACGAACTTTTCTCCGACGGTTCAAATCTGGAATTTCTCAAATTGCAAGTTTAGACTTGTAATTTTTTTCAACTTAAAAAAAAAACAAATCTAATTATAGATTGGATCAATATCAGATGAAAAAGTGACCAAACTGACTTAATTTGGGTTAATGGTGGATGGGACACCTGCCAATGCTCACCCATATTCAAATGAATGCTAGCTACTGGGACATTATTTAAGAGATGTTGCTCCAAAAACTCCTAGCATGTTGGGGTTCACTTAGATACGATCTAAGTGTTGAATTTTAGTAAAGATGTTCTGCTCACCATGCAGATCATCCTCACAAAAAAATTAGCCTATTCTAAAACTTGTAGCACAGACAAAAGTTGACTTGAAGTCCTCACCGTTGTCTCCTCACTATTGGAGTTTTAATTTATTTCTTATAAGGTTATAAGTTTTAGAATGGGCTTATTTTTTGCGATGATGATTTACATAGTAAGAAAAATATTCTCACAAATAATTAACCCTTAAATGGTATTAATGAGGGCCCCACAAATTTTATGTCGCAAGCGACACCTCTTAATTTATGTCCCAATGGTGTTTAGTACTAAAACCTTTGTAGCCCCTTAAAAGTTGATTGAGATTATACTAACAATATGTAAATGTATGGTTTAGAAAACATAAAATTTCACTTTTGGTAGGATTAAAAGTTTTAGAGAGTGTTTGGCAACCATAAGTCAAAGTACTTATGCTTCTTATAGTAGCACTTTTACTTTTGAGAAGTCAAAAGTTAGGAGAAGTTTGTATGGCTAAGTACTAATTTATAAGTAAATAAATTAGTAGTTTGTAGGAAACCAAGAATTATTTAAAAGAGAAAAAGACAAATCTAATATGCAACTCAAGGTAAAAGTAACTTCTCACAAGTCAAAAGTAAAAAAAATTACTTTTGATAAAATAAACTTTTCTACTTATATAAGTCATTTTGTTTTTGGATTCTATATGTGCTTTTCTACTTTTTGACTTGTAAATAGAAAAATTATTTCTTATTGAGGAGATCCTCTGATAAAAAAAATTAGACCCCTTGCATCATCTTCATATAGGTCCTACAGATTGATGTAAAAATGGTGTAATAATAAATAGTATTTTTAGAAGAAAAAAATGGGGTACAGGTTAAGTTTCCCATATATGGGTTAGTTCATAAGTTCTAGAAAGTCAATGTATATCAAGAGTACAAGCCAAGCAGACTTTCGTGTTCAACGAGGGTCGGCTTGGCAACCATTGGTCACAGTCAATAAATACAAACAAATAGAGGGTACTGCTAGCACTGAAAAAACAATAATACCTTTTGGACCGACTATTTTACAAAAGGGATAATACTATATTTACACCAGAATTCTAGAGAAAAACTTACATAATAAAAATTTGACGGTAGTGTGTATTTATACACCTTCGTGATTTGCGTCATACACCCTCGTGATTTGTGTCAAACCCAAAATTATTCCTTTCTGTAGATTATGGTGTAGGTTTTTCGGTAACCGTAGCACTACCGTTTACAAAAGTGGTACTCGATGTTTATGTGGCAGAGTGGGACCTACCACTTTTTCCCTCCCAAAAGTATTTTGAAGGGATTTCCAACCTACATGGTAGTGGTACCGACCATGCCACATAAGCATCGGGTACCACTTTTGTTCCTTTGGGGGATGGTCGGCTCTTGGTGCCCGAAAAGGAGCTTAATTAGATAATCCATCCAATCCGATCAAATGGTCGGTCCAAAAAGCACAACTGCTGAAAAAAAAAATTAAAAAAAATATAAAATAAAAAAAATCATGGGCTAAGCTCATGTTAATGAAAAACAAAGTTTGTCTTTTTCAGGTTAGGGATTGAAAGTCTCATAGTACAATTATAATTTGGGTCCATAATTAAGTCCCAGCCGCACACCTAAATTTATTTAATGCATGTACGTGACATGTTTGCGGCTAAGATTTTTTTTTTTTTTTTTGATAACTTTGGTGTCCGGACCAGCCACGAAGCCCTGTAGAGGAAGCGGCCGCCTAAGAATCCCTCTAGTGGCCTTAAGGGGATTCGAACCAGTTGAGCAACCCCTCAAGGTTAAATCCCTCAGTTGGTACAAGTCACTCCACTATGCACGAAAATTTTCTTGCAGTAGAATAAACATGGCAGCGTTTTACTTTGTCCTGCGAAATATTAATTTGTCGCCTATTTATTATATTATGATATACTATAGGAGACGCATAGGGTTAACAAAACCCTCTCTCTTAGGTGTGGGTTAAAAAAACCTACATTATTATAAATATATAGCCCACTCTATTATCTATTATTGGGTTAACAAAACCCTCTATCTTAGGTGTGGGTTAAAAAAACCTACATTATAAAACATATGGTCCAATCTAAAACAACAAAATTTTTAAATTATCTAATAAAAAAATTCAATTTTCTTTAAAAGAAACCCCCCTGCCTTTCAAGGGATATAAAAAATTCAAAATTTTTTTTTTAAAGAAGTCACTGTGCCTTGCACAGAATAGAAGGGCTAGTATATAAATATAATTAAATATTTTTTTGCTAAATTTAAAGAAACACAATGGGCATTAGTTAGATTTAGGTAAGGTAGGGTAGGGCCTGCTTTTTATCGTTTTTCTTTTTTTCTTTATGGCTGCTATTAAGGCCCTGCTTGGTAAANAAAAAAAAAAAAAAAAAAAAAGAAAGTGCAAGAATGTTAAAATTTCTTTTGTTTTTACTTTTTATATATTTAATTAAATAAGTTGTTGAAGAACATTAATTATTTAAAAATTAATTTTAAAACTAGATTATATTTATTGATCACGAAACCTCCATTTGAAGAAAAAAAATTGGTTGATCATCACGATGGTGCCACTCCAAGTGGCATGAAGGACAGATGGAATGCCTCCAATAAAAATTTCTTCAAAAAATATTAGAAGACCTACTGGATTTGATGGATTGATATCCATCGGCAATACTAGAGAAATTTAGGAAGAATAAACCCTAACTCACCATCCTTAACCACATAAATACTAAGAAATAGTAGGATCTACCTTGCTTTAAGCCCCAGTTCTTATTTTGAATCAAACACAGAATCCAAATTTTATATTCTCCATCGTTTCTAGGTAATGAGAATGCACAGAAAAATATTGTTGGTAGAGTCCAGATATCACCTAAAGAGCATAACCTATGGTTCAGGGTGGTCAATCTCCTTCTACCAGAAAAACAAAGAATACACAGATCTTCTTCTTCACTAAAAAAAGCTCCCTTTCTTTGTATTTAGGAAAAAAAAAACACAAAATAAAGATCCTAATCCTCACAAAAGTACAGATCTGCAACGACAAAGAAAAAGAAAGAAAATGAGGGAAAGCGTGGAGAAGAGCTCGATCAGTATCGTATGTGCTAAGACAGGAAGGGGATTGTTTGGCATTTGCTGGAGTGAATATGGGTACCGTAAGCACGCACAATTCATCTAAACACCTGTTAACGTTTGCGCTGCAATATTTCCAGCGACAGAAGTAGGGCCTAAAGGAAAAACATTTAAGGAGATACTCAAATAATTGACCTTGAGTCAAAACACTTTGACTCAAGATTGGTGTTTAGAGTTTGAAAAAGTGTAATATTTCATGTGTTAATCTCACATCGTCTAGGGAAACTGTCTAAGTTCAGTGTTTAAGGGTCAGCTTCCACTATCATATTGACAAGGTTTTTTTTGGGAGTCTGAAGCTCTTGCCAAGAACAAAATATTGCACTTGTGTGGGTGGCTACCATTGATTTCCAACCAAGTTCTGATGGGGTTAGAACTTTTAGAATGGGCTCATTTTCAACGAGGATAATGATGAAAAATGTTGAGAAGAACATCCTAACCAAAAACATTGTTATTAAAGGGGATCCCAAAAACTTAGGGCGCACCCCTTTTTTCCTTCTAATAAGGCTCCCCTCACCGACCTACTTTCAACGGCAAAAATGCAACACAAACAAAATCGAAAACCTTTCGATGAAAAACCCTAGGTTTAGAGTGTTAGTTTGTCGATATTTTAGTAAGATTCTAAATAAGAGTCCCACAAGGTTTTGAAAACTTCTTTTCTCTTGTTTTTGGGGGAACTGCTATTTTTAGGTGGGTTTCCTTTTCAATGTAGTTAGGATTTCCTTTGCCTTCTAGAATTGGGATACCTATTGGAAGCTATAAATATGGGAGTAGGGCATTAGCCTAAAGTATTCAGAAAATAACATTAAGAGTGTGAGATCTCTTGAAAAGGTTGTGAGTCTGAAGATAGAGAGAGAGAGAGAGGCGAGAGCAATAATTGTAAGGGCTTTCAACAAGGAGCGTTTGAGAGAATCATTGTAAGGGTTGAGAGGCTTGGAACTTGGGTTGCTTGTAAGGTAAGTCTTTGTAACTGTTCTTCTTTGTTTTCATTATAGTGGAAAGAGTTCATCGTCGTCCATGGATATGGGCAATCTTGCCGAACCACATAAATCTTGTGCGTTGAGGTGCTTGCTTTATTTTCTGTTTTACGTTCTCGGTTTACTTGTTTGATTGTTTATCTCTAGTTTGTGGTTAATTTGATCTCTAAATCCTAACAAACTGGTATCAGAGCTTTTAGGGATCCTTTAATTCGTTCTTGAGATGGCATCGAAACATGTGAAGGTTACGAACTCTAGGTTCGATGTAGAGAAGTTTGATGGAAAAACAAATTTTGTACTGTGCAAGTCCAATTGAAGGATTCGCTGATTCAACAAGATTTGTACAAGGCCTTGAAGGGAAGACCAGCGGACATAAAGGACGATGAATGGGAAGAATATGATTTACAGGCTTGTAGTGCGATTCGATCGTGTTTGGCACAGGAGGTCACATACACAGTGATGCATGAGGAATCGGTTGTATCGTTATGGACAAAGTTGGAGAAATTGTACATGACGAAGTCTCTATCAAGTAGGTTGTTTCGGATGAAGCAATTGTATCATTTTCGATAGAAAAAAGGTACGGCTATGAATGAGCACATTAATAATTTCAACAAATTGACTTGTGAGTTATTGAATGTAGGTGAAGTAGTGGTTGATGAGGCACAGGCTATGTTACTACTATGTTATCTTCCCGCCTCGTATGAACCATTTGTTTAAGGAATCTTGGGTCCAAATGAGAGGATCAAGTTAGAAGAGGCTACATCAGCTCTTTTATCTGATGAATTTGGAAAGATGGATGCAACAGAGAACAATCAAGCGGCATGCTTGTTTGTGATTGGTAACGAGAAGAAGTCCAAAATTAAGAAATTTAGAAAGGAAAAATTCAAGAAAGAGATTGAATGTTATTGGTGTCATAAGAAAGGGCACATGAAGAGAGATTGTCCCAAACTAAAATCTAGGGACGGAGAAGGACCAAGTTTTCAAGCAGTATTAGCTGAGGATGAGTCAGATGCAGGAGAGGTGTTAACGGTCACGACGGGTGATCATCGGAAGGTATGGATTCTTGATTCTGGTTGTTCTTATCATATTGTGTTGAGTACATAATTATTACATATTTATCTCTCAATTTATATTAGCTAGTATTCAATTGTATATTATTTTTAATAATTTTTATATTTTTGCAGATAAATAGAATTCAAATGCTTCAATTGCAAAATTTGGTTCAATTAGCCAAATTTATTAAAAGAACCCCAAAAATCTATCAGAGGCACCCTGAGGGTACATGTAAATGGCACATGATGACCAAGTCAATTCAGTCAAAGGCAGTCAAAATTGGTCAAAGAATGGAGTTTAATCACTAATGAAACAAAAAAAGGCAAAAATGATCTTAGACATCAAACAACAAAAACTAGTACTGATATGTATTTTTTTTAGATTGATGACATCAGTATGACATCATGCTGATGTCACCGAAGTTCAATAACTTCAGTAGAATACCGAAATTTTTTTTTCCTTTTTTTTAATTAAAATTCTTATTATATACTGAAAAAAATAGTACCAATGAACAATGTGAATAATATTTTTTTTTAAAAGAGAGAAAAAGAAAATAACATAAACTAAAATTACCTAAATAAAATTAAAAATACATATTACCGTTAATCCCCGGCAACGGCGTCAATTGATTGGTCGTAATTTTATCACTTAATAATATTTATACCGCAATCGCACGGTTGTCTATTGAGACAACGGCAAGTACGGGTCGATCCACAAGGATTAAGGAATAAGTAAAATTAATTTAATTAAGGTTGAACAGTTTTTAATTGATTGGGTTAGCCCATCTAACCCATACATAAATATGTATATATAGGTATTATTACAAAAGATGACTACACAGAAGATAATTCAATTTAAGATAAATTCATAATACTAGTTCTCGGGTTAGACCCAAGGCGAATTTGAACTAAAAATTCAGGGTATTACATTCTACCCCCCTTAAAGGGATTTCGTCCTCGAAATTTATTTTAAGCAACACTTGTAAATGACTGCCAGTAACCTACTCACTTGTTAATTTCACATTGTTATGTCAAAATATGGGAGTTACATATTTATTATTATTTTTTTATCTCTGATTAATTAACTATTCAATCACTGATACTAAGCAGTAATATGATATTTTCATATTACTTGGGTTATCTTTCTCTCCCATTTTTTTTATTATTATCATCAGTGAGAAAATTTATCATGTTACACTTCTTCAATATAACACGTCTGGTTTTTTATTCTTGGTTTGGTAACCACTTCCGATTTTGATCCTTGGTTTGGTAACCACTTTCGATTTTTGATCATTGGTTTGGTAACCACTTCCGATTTTGATCCTTGGTTCGGTAACCACTTCCGATTTTGATCATTGGTTCGGCAACCACTTCCGATTTTGATCCTTGGTTCGGTAACCACTTCCGATTTTGATCCTTGGTTCGGTAACCACTTCCGATTTTGATCCTTGGTTCGGTATCCACTTCAGATTTTGATCCTTGGTTCGATAACCACAACTATCGATAGCGGGATATCAATCCCTCTGGGAAAATCACAGTCCCGATGAGTCCGATTTTGATACTTGGTTCGGCAACCACTTCTAATTTTGATCCTTAGTTGGCAACCACAACTATCGCTAGCAGGATATCAATCCCTCTAGGAAAATCATAGTCCCGATCAGTCCGATTTTAATCCTTGGTTCGGTAACCACTTCTTTATCATAAATAAGCGCATTAACTATGTGTCAGTATCAATTAATGTTTAGTAAATTCTACTAAACTTTCATTGCACACTAATTCCTTAATGTTAATGCATCTGAGCAACCGACAAGGTATATGTAAGGCACACAAAAATTTTATCCAGTCATTAAGTAATTTACAAAATTTACAAAGCAAATTAGGCCAAAGATGATGAAGAATCTAGCCAAGCAAAGCTATGGCATATGCAACTGGGGCATATGAGCGAGAAGGGGTTGGATATGTTATGGAAGCAAGGGGTTCTTGATAAATTGAAAGAGGTCAAACTTAGTTTCTGTGAGCATTGTGTTTATGGAATACAACATAGGGTGAAGTTTGGCAAAGGTGTTCATCGTACCAAAAGTACTTTGGACTATATTCATTCGGATGTGTAGGGGCCTTCTAAAGAAGTGTCCAAGGGAGGTATGAGATATTTTGTCACTTTCATTGATGATTTTTCTAGGAGAGTGTGGTTGTACACCATGAAGACAAAGGATGAAGTCATCGAGAAGTTTAAAGTGTAGAAGACTATGATTGAGACCAAGACTAGCAAGAAGGTTAAAAGACTTAGGTCAGATAATGGTGGAGAGTATAAAAATGACCCATTGATGGAGTATTGTCAGAGTGAAGGCATAGTAAGGCACTTTACAGTGAAAGCGACACCTCAATAAAATGGGGTAGCGGAGAGGATGAACCGAACCCTGATGGAAAGAGCACGGTGCATGTAATCCAATGCGCGTTTGGGTAATGAATTTTGGGCTGAGGCAGTAAATACGGTGAGCTAAATCATCAATAGATCACCAAGTGCAACTATAGAGTTGAAGGCACCTATTAAGGTATGGTCCGGTAAACCTGCTATTTATGATTCCTTTAAAATATTTGGTTGTCCTGCTTATTATCATGTTAGGGAAAGTAAGTTGGATCCAAGGGCGAAGAAGGCCATTTTCATTGGCTATAAAGAAGGAGTCAAGTGATACAAATTGTGGTGCACATAAAATCACAAGGTTGTGATCAGTAGGGATGTGACATTTGATGAGTCGGCTTTGCTACACCCTACCAAAGAGACTTCAACTCAGGTGGAGGTAAATGATGGTCATACTGTGCGGATGGAGATTACATCTTAAATTGATTCTACGTCGAAAACATATGTGGATGAGGAAGAAGTTCTTACTGAAGAACCTCGGTAACAACAGGTACAATCCTTAGTGGACGGAAGGGATAAAAGAACTATTAAGGCATCGGTTAGGTATGGCTACGAGGACAGCGTGGCTTATGCATTGATGGCAAATGGAGATGAGCCAACCACTTTTTAGGAAGCATTGAAGGATGTGAACTATGATCAGTGGAAAGCAGCGATGGGTGAGGAGATGAATTCTGTTTACAAGAATCAGACTTGGGAACTTGTAAAGTTACCTAAGGAAAGCAATGCAATTGGGTGTAAATGGGTGTTCACTATAAAGGATGAAACTCCAAGTACAACTGGCATACGGTTTAAGGCGCGATTAGTAGCTAAGGGTTATGCACAAAGGGAAGGTGTTGATTACAATGAAGTTTACTCTCTGGTGGTAAGACACACTTCAATCTGAGCCTTGTTAGCTATTGTGGCATTTTACGACTTAGAGTTGGAGCAACTCGACGTCAAAACAGCGTTCTTACATAGTACTTTGGAGGAGGACATATACATGTCACAACCCGAAGGTTTTGTTGTTGCAGGGAAGGAAGAATATGTGTGCAAGCTAAAGAAGTCATTGTACGGGCTCAAGCAATCGCCTAGGCAGTGGCATAAGAGGTTTGACACATTCATGATGGGCCATAAGTTTGCACATAGCTTGTATAACAGTTGTGTGTATTTTAGAAGCTACCGAATGGATCTTTGATTTTCTTACTCTTATACGTGGATGATATGCTCATTGCTGCTAGGAGTATGGTAGAAATTGAGAAGCTGAAGTCTCAATTGAGTATGGAGCTTGAGATGAAGGATTTGGGTGCAGCTAAGAAGATTCTTGACATGGAGATTCTAAGAGACAGAAAGAAGGGCAGGTTGTGTCTCTCACAGAGGAAATACTTAGAGAAGGTTCTTGCTAGGTTCGGAATGCAAGATTCTAAACCAGTAAGTTTACCTTTGGAGGCACACTTCAAGTTGTCGTCGAAGATGGCTCCAAGCACTAAGAAAGAAGAGGAGTACATAACTCGTGTTCCGTATGCGAGTGCGGTTGGTAGTTTGATGTATGATATGGTTTGTACTCAACCAGACATTGCACAGGCAGTTGGTGTTGTTAGTCGGTTTATGGCAAATCCGGGGAAGCAACATTGGTAGGCAGTGAAGTGCATATTAAGGTACCTACATAGTATGATTGTCGTAGGTTTGGTACACCAGCGAGATGGTGGTCTAGGACCACAGGTTTGTGGCTATGTGGATGCGGACTATGCAGGTGATGTGGATCAATCTAGATCTACTATAGGATATACTTTTACATTGGCTCGAGGTCCAGTGAGTTGGGGGTCAACATTACAGTCAATTGCTGCCCAATCAACAGTAAAAGCAGAATTGATCGTTGTAACAGAGGCCATGAAGGAAGCCATTTGGCTTAGAGGATTAACTGGAGACTTGGGTATTCAACAAGAATGCATTCAGGTGCATTGTATAGTCAAAGTGTTATCGACTTAACAAAGTACGAAGATTTTCACGGGAGATCGAAGCATATTAATGTTCGTTATCATTTAGTGCGGGATACTATAGAGGATGGAGGATTTTCTTTGCTGAAGATTCAAACAAAGGAGAATCTTGTAGACATGCTGACAAAGGTGGTACCATTGATTAAGTTCAAGCATTGCTTGGACTTGATCAATATTCTACGGGTAGAGGCACCGTGAGGCGAGAGGTGGTGACGATGATGAACGTGAAGAGAAGAACAGGTACGTGAAGTAAAAAATATCGTCAAACGTGGAGAATTGTTAGTTTGTCGATATTTTAGTAAGATTCTAAATAAGTCCCACAAGGTTTTGGAAACTTCTTTTCTCTTGTTTTTGGGGGAACTGCTATTTTTAGGTGGATTTCCTTTTCATATATAGTTAGGATTTCCTTTTTCCTCTATGATTGGGATACTTATTGGAGGCTATAAATCTGGGAGTATGGCATTAGCCTAAAGTATTCAAAAAATAACATTGAGAGTGTGAGATCTCTTGAAAGGGTTGTGAGTATGAAGATAGAGAGAGAGGTGAGAGCAATAATTGTAAGGGCTTTCAACAAGGAGGGTTTAAGAGAATCCTTGTAAGGATTGAGAGGCTTGGATCTTGGGGTGCTTGTGAGGTAAGTCCTTGTATCTGTTCTTCTTTGTTTTCATTATAGTGGAAAGAGTTCATCGTCGTCCGTGGATGTAGGCAATCTTGCCGAACCATGTAAATCTTGTGCATTGTGGTGCTTGCTTTATTTTCTGTTTTACATTCTGAGTTTGCTTGTTTGATTTTTTATCTCTAGTATGTGGTTAATTTGATCTCTAAATCCTAACATAGGGAAGCTTTAGTTGTTGATTTTGAGAAATCTCTATTTTTTTTATTAGGTTTCCATAATTTTATAGAGTGAGGAGCCCCCTTAGATAAAACACATTAGGGAGCCCCTAACTTTTTTAGAAACCCCTTTACCAACAACCACAAAAAATCAACCCTTAGATCATCTCTATTAGGTCTTAAGGAGCAGTGTATAAAATCATGTACACAAAAACAGTCTATGTCGAATCCCTACTCACATCTATATGTAACATTTAAGTCTGGATCAGGCATACATTGCTTTTGTATACATGGTTTCTACACTCTTTCTTGAGACCACATGAATTGACAGAGGGATGATTTTTAGTGAAGATAGCCTCTATGGTGCAGAGATTATCCTTACTTAAAATCAACAGTAAAATAGATCTTTATATCACCATCTATTTTCAACAAATTTTTCATGGAGTTAAAATGTTTATAAGATTTAGTTTTCTATTAGAATGATCTAAGTAGTAATGAGATTGTCCTAACAAAAAGTCAACCTTTGAATCATTCTATGTGGTTTCGATAGACAGTCTAAATGAATTGTAGGAATATGACTTTTGTAGAGAAAACTGGTGGGGTGGAAGTATAATTTCCCTGATTTTTTGTTCTATAGATCTTCAAAATTTGGACTTAGTTTTTTGGGTGTTCGTTTGGGCTAAGCCTTTTTTATTTTTTTTTTCAAAAAGAGAAGAATTTATTTGGGTTTGGGCTAAGCCTGAAGTTGGGATTTAAAATGTGGGTATATTTTAGTTGACATTCTTTATTTAGGTCAAGGCGGGATGAAGCAAACCCAGCTCCAGAATTCGAGGTATTACAGTTCCAGTTTTTTCGAATAAAAAAGAACCTTACTCCATAAGGAAGTTTCAAAACGATGTTGGATGGATTAAGTTCGAAGGAAATCTAGGAGATTTTTAGCACTAGTGAAGAATAATTCAACTTTGATTTATTAGTTGCACAAATTTTGGCATAACTAGGGTTGTTAGTGAGTCCAAGTATTTTCATGGTTTTGGTTCCACATATTTTAGTAACTAAATCAGAATTATTAGTATTATAATTGGTTCCGATTTTAGGTAAGTAGATATCCGATCGAACTTGACTGATTACTGAACTGATAAGAACCGGAGTCAGATTACAAATATTAATTTTTCTATTACTTAGAGAATCGAACCCAAAATATCTAAGTAACCCTTTTCTTTTAAGTGTGGGTTAAAAAAATTTACATTATAAATACATGACCCAATGTATAGAAAAAAACGTATATTTTTACCCAAATCATCCTCACATTATAAACACACGATCCAATATATAGAAAAAATGTATATTTCTACCCAAATTGATTCTTAAAATTTAAATAAATTTTTTTATAAAAAATATCCGTTATTGAACGGGCCACACAAGACTTGTATACTTATGGTTTGTTTTGTTTGGATGGAGGATTTTAAGTAAGGATTTTGTAGGGACCACAGATTTAGTAGAAAACTAATTAGAAATCATATTATAAATCTAATTGATAGTTTTTCATCAAATCCTTAGTCTCTATAAAATTCTCATCCAAACAAACCGTTCAGAAAATTGACTCTTCTAGAAAAGGAGCTACAGCCTATGCCCACTATACCCACGGCCCATCATGGGCTTAGCCCACCCACCATCCCGAGGGAATTGGGATTGGTTATCCAGATTCGGGTTCCACCTATCTAAGTAATGGAACTGAATTTAACTTATTTAATAACTACTGATTCTAATAGTTTAATAATCGAACCAAAACCGAACCGTTGACACTTCTAAATTAGTTTGTGATACAAACCCTGAAGTCATCAATTCCATCCTTATTAATTTGAGATTTATCAAAAACCTTCTTTTGGGGTTGTTGGGTAAGTGGGTAGTTAAAGTTCCTTTTCTTAGCTTAATTGGTTTTGTGGAGCCCATTGCCATCTCACACAAAACCAATGAAGAACCCTCCAACCCCCTTGCTTCGTTTCGTAACGTAAACCCCCCAAAAAAAAGCTTTTAGAGAGATGAAAAAGATAGACGGTAAATCAGATACGAAAAGATCCAAAAGGTCTAGTCTTTAATTAGTAAACACTTTACACCTCACATTTCTTCTTTCCCTCTAACCATCTCTCTCTTTCTCTCTCTAGCTTTCTCTCTTTCTCTCTCTTAGATATCTAGATATGTTGGACTATTAAATAGGGGAGGATTTAAGTGATATTTTCATTGTGAGGGGAAAACTAGAAAAAAGGGTAGGGGTTGAAAATAGGATAGATTACTTTCCTTTGGGTACAAGGACTTTGTGAAAGCTTTAAATAGGGGTTTGTGGGTTTGAAAAAAACTAAGAGAAAACACTAGAATTGGAGATGAGACTTTGATTTGAAAAGAGAGTTCTAAGGAATTAAGAATTTGAAGTTCTCTGTTTTCATGTTTTCATTTTTTTTCTAGTTTCATCAGTCTTTCTTGGATTAGTTCTCTTGTGGGGGGCTCATCTTCTTAACTATTTCTAGTTCTCATTAAGAAGTACAAAAAACATACATAGATAGATAGATAGATATAAAGTGGAATTTTATTATTATTTTTATATAGAGTTGGGGTCATTTTTGGTCTCAAAAAGAAGACCCAAGAAACCTAAAGAAGATTGATGTTTTTGTTTTGTTAAGAAAAGAAAATAAAAAATGGTTGCCCCCTTGTCAGCATGGCCATG
Organism: Macleaya cordata; assembly: GCA_002174775.1. Taxonomy (NCBI): domain Eukaryota; kingdom Viridiplantae; phylum Streptophyta; class Magnoliopsida; order Ranunculales; family Papaveraceae; genus Macleaya; species Macleaya cordata. The sequence continues at coordinate 62,772 of MVGT01002672.1, forward strand.
GGAGAACCTAGGAATTTTCAAGGCATGTTTCTATGAATCTTGAATTTCATTTTTTTTTTTTTAAATGGATTTTGTATATTCTCTTTAATTTTCTTCATATTTGAGTTTTTTTTTTCACTTGATCAACAGTATTTGTTATATGGACCTCTTGTTGCAAAAGTTCTCTATTCAAGAAGTTGGGAGGATTCACAAAATGATAGCAGCAGCTGGTGCCTACATATTCTCATTATCTGTGTTCTTAGAGGCCTTATTCATCAGACATGGTACACTTTTAGCTCCATGTTATTTCTTACTCGAAATCGTCTCATCGTCCATCGCGGAGTCGATTTTAAGCAAATTGACAGAGAATGGGACTGGTATTTTTTTTTTCCCTTAATTTTGTATTTTCAATATAATAATTTTCTTTATATATTCATAATTAAACTGAAATATAATTTTTTTTTTTTTTTGGAACAGGGATAATTTCATAATTCTTCAAGCTTTAATGGCTTCAATGGCCTGTTACAGCTTCCCTTTCCTAGCTAATAATCTTCCTCTATGGAGCTCATCAGTTGGGTTTATCTATGTTGTATTACTCCATATAGGAATTTCAGAGCCTCTATATTATTGTCTTCACAGGTTTCTCCATAGTAGTGATTATTTCTTTACTCATTATCATTCACTCCACCATAACTCTTCAGTCACTCAGACCTATACAGGTACAGTTCATTGAAAACCTCACCTCTCAATTTATCTTTAATACTACTTTTTAGATTTTTTTTTGGCAGCGGATATTCCCACCCAATTTTTTACTATTGCAACACAATTTTTGATCCAATTGTAACTCAAAACTGATAATACAAATTTTATAAAATAATATGTCGATAATCTAAAACCACCAAACTACTTTGTAATTGTGTTGTTGGCAATACATAACTGACTAAACATTTTATATTATCGATTGTATAGAATCGACAATACAATTTGAATTGTATAGCTTTAGTAATAAAAAAAAATATCCTTAGCTTTTTTTTCTTATTTAGTTATGGTTAATTTCATTATTTTCATGATGGGTTTTGTTAAAATTTATTTAATTCATCAAATTTCAATTTTTTTTTTTGGTTTTCTAATTATGGTATTAATTTGGTGCATGCAGCTGGGGCTGGTACATTTTTGGAGCATCTCATGTTGAGTATAGTTACTGTAATCCCAATTCTTGTGCCTATTATGTTTGGATTCGGATCGAAAAGTATGATCTACGGCTACGTTTTGATCTTCGATTTCTTGCGATGCTTGGGTCATTGCAATGTAGAAGTTGTTCCGCGATGGATCTTCGAGTTCTTCCCAATCCTTAGATATCTTATTTATACTCCAACGTAAGGTTAAATCTTCAAAATAATTTTCAAAAATAAAATTTTATATTAATTTAAAAATACTGTTATATTTGTACAAACAAATTTTAAATTAATTATAAAATTAGAAATGTTTAGTTCCTTACACCTTTTTCTACTTGCAAAGTTGATTGACCTACTACGAACCATATTCATTTATTACATTAAAAACATACATAAATATGAATTAAGAATAAAAGAACTGTCTTAAGGTCGTTGCTACTAAATTATTATTTAATTTTATGGTTACTCATACTATTCTCATGTGTTTCTTTCTTTATTCAGTTTCCCCTTAATTTACCCTAATTAAGTTGCAGTGGCAGTTGGATATTTTAAGAGTCGTGCTACCCTTTGTTGCAGTGTCGGGTGAAAATTGTTCACATGATTTATAGACATGTTGAACTATGATCAAGAAAATAAATGAGGAAGTTAGTTGGATTTGAGAACCATAGCTACATTTTTTTTTTTTTTTACCTTTTAATTTGTGGTACGACTCAAATTTAATATGCACGTATCTTAAATGTCTTTTCACATTTTTGTCATTTAAAATAGAATGTGACAACTGATAATCAGTCATCAAAGGGGGCAAACATATAGTTGTGATTGATTTTTCTTGTTCATCAAACCTAACTTTTGTCCTCATTTTTTAAACTTTGAGAAAAATTTGCAAAGATGTGTGAGGTATATATTTATTGGATTAGGAGATATTTTTGGACTGTCATATGTACATAGAGAATCGTGACCAAATAATTTGGGTGAAAATAGTCCTATAAAGAAACTAATTTGTTTTATGGTGACCTGCCTCACATGATCCCCAAGTATATGCCCTAGGATGCTATGAGATAACCTTGAGATTCATGTAAGGAGATCATGGAGCCTAACTTTTCTACTATGAGCCTACTCGCATGTACAATGCACGTATGAGTCGATAAATCAAGAAGTTTAACATTTTTGCCTCTAAATATGTTAATATTCATTATATTTCGATCGACATTTTTCTTAATCTAATAGAGGTAAAATAAGAAAGAGATAATTTGCAGTCTTATAGTATTTCTAGGGTAAAAATAAAAAAAAAGTTATTTCTAGGGTTGCTTCATTTTTATTTTTATTTTTAATAATAGAATATATAAGTAAATTTCAAATGCATTAATTTTATTTATTCTTTTTGTAAATCTAATTTCAAATACAACAAATTGATTTAATTTTTGGTGGAGGGACAATGCAGATACCACAGCCTGCACCACATGGAGAAGGACACCAATTTCTGCCTTTTTATGCCTCTCTTTGATGCAGTGGGGAAGACATTAAATGACAAGTCATGGGAGTTACACAAACAGATAAGTTCAGGTGTGTAATTTTGATTGTTTCAGTAAAAACCCTAGCTAGCCAGCCTAATTAATTCTCTGATACCTTGGATTGTCTTACTTTACATGTGCTTCACATCCATTGACACTGACCAAATGTTATCGATCTTTGCCAAACCTTGGACAACCAAACGTCTGAATAAAACTTGATTGGACGGCCAGAAAAAGTCAGGATTAATAATGTCGACTGTTGGAAAATACTCTAGTCTACATGATCTTCCAAGATCCATCAATAAAAATATACAGTTCGGGGTGGGTATGTCCGAGCCAAAACTCTAGATACATAAGCTCCAACCCTATACCCAACAATACCTAATTTCGAAATTTCAATCACCATTGATTTTCAATCAATTTTTTGAAGTTCATGATGATGATCTTTAAGTACCTTAAGAAGTTTTTGAATGAATTGATAATCGGAAAAAATAATTTGTATAGTGAGAAAAATATCCTTACAAAAAATCAGCTTAAAGATTATCTTTATATGGACCATTGGATTCGACAACTATACACTTGAAGCGATAAAAATAGATCGTAACCTACATATAAATTGGGATATTCAATCCCCGCTGATCAAACCCGTCTAATGATTTTTTGAGTTGTTTATTGAAATGAATTTAAATCCTCGTTCTCTAAATGCACATGCTTCTGGCTAGTACGTACGAATCATCTTGTTTATTAATACTTTATTATTAATAACGTGTGCCCTTAGGGCACACGATAAGGTTACTTTTGAAGGGTTTTTTTTACAAGTTATAAGTCTTCAAATCAGCTGAATTTTTGTAAACATAATATTATCATTATTTATAAGATGTACACAAAAAATTAGCTCAATCAGAGATATTTAGCCCACAAAATAAATCACTTTAAATGTCAGTCGTTCATTCATACTATTAAAGTCTAAATTAAGTGTTCGTTGTGCTAAAGGATGCTAGAAGTATCCGATTGAGCTGATTTTTTTAGGTATGATCCAAATTGTATAAATAACATACATATAAAAAAAATCAGCCTATTTGGATAACCTTAAGAAACTAAACAAAACACAAAACAAAAAAGCTTATCATGTGCCCTAAGGGCACATGTTAACAAAATCCATAATGTCGACTGTTGGAAAATACTCTAGTCTACATGATCTTCCAAGATCAATCAATAAAAATAGGATTTTGTTAACATGTGCCCTTAGGGCACATGATAAGCGTTTAGGTTTTGTGTTTTGTTTAGTTTCTTAAGGTCATCCAAATGGGCTGATTTTTTTATATGTATATTATTTATACTATTTGGACCATATCTAAAAAATTCAGCTCAATCGGAGACCTCTAGCACCCTCTAGCACCATAAATACTTAATTTAAACTTTAATAGTGTGAATGAACGACTTACATTTAAAGTGATTTGTTTGGAGGGTTAGATATTTCTGATTGAGCTGATTTTTTGTGGATGTCTTATAAATAATAATAATATTATGTCTACAAAAATTCAGCTAATTTGAAGACTTCTAACTTGCAAAAAAACTCCTTCAAAAACTACCTTATCGTGTGCCCTAAGGGCACCCGTTAACAAGACCCATAAAAATATACAGTTCGGGGTGGGTATGTCCAAGCCAAAACCCTAGATACATAAGCTCCAACCCTATACCCAACAATACCTAATTTGGAATTTTCAATCACCATTGATTTTCAATCACCATTGATTTTCAATCAATTTTTTGAAGTTCATGATGATGATCTTTAAGTACCTTAAGAAGTTTTTGAATGAATTGATAATTGGGAAAAACAATTTGTATAGTGAGAAAAATATCCTTACAAAAAATCAGCTTAAGGATTATCTTTATACGGACCATTGGATTCGACAACTGTACACTTGAGGCGATAAAAATAGATCGTGACCTACATATAAATTGGGATATTCAATCCCCGCTGATCAAACCCGTCTGATGATTTTTTGAGTTGTTTATTGAAATGAATTTAAATTTTCGCTCTCTAAATGTACATGCTTCTGGCTAGTACGTACGAATCATCTTGTTTATTAATACTTTATCATTAATAATTGGAAATTTTGGCCAAAAACTTCTATTTGAAAAATATTTTAGGATTTAGTCCAACAAACGTTTTCTTTTAGTCTAAGTCCCCTGGGGTTTCAGTGAAACCCTCTCTGTGTGTGTAATTTATAGACTGAGGGTTTCAATCAGTTACCCAGAGACTTTAGACTAAATGAAAACATGTGTTAATTAATTATTATTATTAATTGTTTGTTGGTAAATATATGCACAGGCGAAAAAGGGTTGAGAATACCTGAATTTGTGTTCCTTGCTCATGTTGTGGACATGAGCGCTTCAATGCATGCGCCTTTTATTTTCCGGTGGAACAACTCGATGCCATTTACCACGAAGTTGATCTTGTTGCCTTTGTTGCCCATACCCTTCATGGTGATGCTTGGGATGTGGGTTTATTCCAAGACCTTCTTGGTATCCTTCTACAACCTTAGGGGACGTTTGCACCAAACTTGGATTGTGCCTAGATTTGGTTTTCAGGTAAATTTAATATTAACATATTTATCTACTAGTGATAGCATCCTGACACGTAAAGTTTTGACAAAAAAAAATATCGACTATTAATTTTAGTCATCTGACTGGTTTGTAATCATATCCACTGATGTGGCGGCCCTTTCATATAGGATGCAATTGGATTCATTTAGCAGAAGATTTTCAATCACCAGATGATTGAAATCAAGGGTTGAGTTTTTTTTTTTTTTTTTTTTTTTATCAAAACCTGTCGTCCTAGGATCTTGACCCGATACATTCTTTATTAATTTAGTACTTCTAGATTATTTTATACATAGACTACCTAATTGAGCTGGTAAAACCTAATTTCAAAACTTATTACAAAATTTTAATTTTTTTTTTAATTTTTATCCAAACTTATTACCAAATTTTAGGGTTTTTGGTGTTGAATAAGTAAAAGGGCTTGACTTTTATATGATCTTTTCTTCTTCTTTTTTTTTTTTATTATATGATATAGCAGAATGTAATTAAGATAGGAAGTTTAAACTTTGTTTTCAGTCTCAATAATTGGGTTTTATATTTCACATCTTTAAATTATTAATTAGTACTTAAAATCAATTCAGAACTTAATTTAAGTTTAACCAAACCCAACCACACCAACCCCCTAGAACTACAATTTGAATTGGTTTGACATTTTTGGCATTGGTTTGTCATTTTCAGTACTTCTTACCGTTCGCTAAGGATGGAATTAATAACAAAATAGAAGAAGCAATTCTTAGAGCTGATAAATTGGGCATCAAAGTCATCAGTCTTGCAGCATTAAACAAGGTCAGTTTCTTCTATTTTTTGATCTCTTCGAAATATGCTAGTACATAGTTTATAATCATGTTGATTGAGATTACAATATATACACATAGAAGGGATAGGTAAAAACATGAAATGTGACACACAAAAAACACATGGTTGTGAGGCAAAAATAAAATAAAATGAAACCGTTTTAAAACTTTTAACCTAATTAAAAATTTGTTGAAAATCAACCATAAAATATAACGCTCAATCACGATGCAAAATATCCTAAGTCCACAAATATTACACTATCACAGTGATTAAGGATGGCATTATTGGGACGTAGGACCCATTTTTTTTTTGACTAGTTTGAGCAATTTCATTAGCTGCAAAATGGACCCCAAGTCAGATGATGTCTGTCTATTTCACCATAAATTGGTGATGAAAGATCTAACAGTAATGATCTATGCTTCCAACTATATATATATATGGATTTTGTTAACATGTGCCCTTAGGGCACATGATAAGCTTTTAATTTTTGTGTTTTGTTTAGTTTCTTAAGTTTGTCCAAATGGGCTGATTTTTGGATATGTATTTTATTTATACTATTTGGATTATATTTAAAAAAATCAGCTCAATCGGAGACCTCTAGCACCCTCTAGCACCAAAACACTTAATTTAAACTTTAATCGGTTGAATGAACGGCTTACATTTAAAGTGATTTGTTTGGAGGGTTAAATATTTCTGATTGAGCTGATTTTTTGTAGACATCTTACAAATAATAATAATATTATGTCTACAAAAATTTAGCTGATTTAAAGACCTCTAACTTACAAAAAAAGCTCCTTCAAAAATAACCTTATCGTAGGGCACACGTTAACAAGACCCTATATGTATATATACATCCTCTCTGCTCTGAACCCATTCATTATTCATTCATTTCTCTCACTATAAATGGGATAGATACTTTTAACTGATCATCAAATTCAAATTCATCATCAATTGCTATGAGAAACTAGGGTTTGGTTTTCTCTGAGAAGTTCTTTCTTAGAGAGGTGGTCCTTTAAGTACGGACTTCAAACTCTAGGTTCAGTGAGAGCCACGTAACCTAATTACAGGCATTATATTATTTGTGAACTGGGTCCCATTCAACTTCTAAGACTCCTGGGACCCATTTTGATCAATTTATATACTGATTGCGAGTGTACCGTCTTAGCATGTGAAGTTGCACATGCAAGTGCAATTCTTCCAAGTTCCCCAACCACTTATCAATGCCATTATACCTAGTACGAAATTTGTTGAGTACTTTTAATGTGTGATCTACGGCACAACGATAAGGTTAATTTTGTAAGAATTTTTTACAAATTAACCGTTTTTAAATCACTTGATTTATTTGTATATAATAAGGAGATTTTTAACCCTCCATACAAATCACTTTGAATATAAGGCGTTCTTTCACATTATTAAATTCTAAATTAAACGTTCGTGGTACTAAAGGTATCCGATTGAGCTGATTTTTTTTAAATATAATCGAAACAGTAAAAATAACATTTTTACACAAAATTGACCCATTTGGACAGCCCTAAAGTACTAATTAAACAAACCACAAGCCTTTTAACCTTTATCATGTGCCCTAATAGGGCACACGTTAACAAAATCCATGTTTGTTGATGCAACCACCACCTAACAAAAGACTACAGGTATAGTGGTTGGAGGCGTAGTTTTCCTCTATAGATGTTATGAGATTGAATTTAGCAAAACAAAAATCTTCTTCACTGGATTGAGTAGAAAGCCCAGCTATCCGTCCATAGATTTGGTTCCCTTTCCAATTGCCTAACCTAGATTCTATATGATAGGAGCCCACCCGTCTCTGCCATGCATTCGATGGTGCCGCGCTGGTTGTTGTTGCTCTTCTTCTTCTTCTTCTTCTTCTCATCTCTCTCTCTACTTCTTCGCCACTACTCTCTGTGTCTCTTTAGGCTTGGTCTCGAGCTAAGGTTTTACATATATATCGAGTTGAGCTGAAGGTCTGTGTCCAGCTCTGGGCTTTTTAGCCCGAACTCGCCAGAACCCGACCTTAGCTCCGCCCGGTGGCACCTCTAATTAGACTTAAGTTTTTAGTGATTTGATTTTTCTTAATTAAATTTCTTAGCTTCAAAAACAGTTAGAATGGTTCTCTTATACTGGCCAACTGGATATTCTGGTCCTGTACTTTGTTTTGTAATGCCTAATATAGAAGATAAGTGGTGTGGCAAATAAATTAGTATATATATCTTCTGTTACTTTAGATAACACTTGCGAAAACAGGCTTACAACCACAGTTTTAAATCGTTGTTAAAATTAATTTTTGTAGTATTGAATTGATATGGGTCCCCTTTCATTTGTGGCAAGGTCTTGGTTCATAATAAACAATTCCTACTAGTTCTATGATGTCTCATGTGATCATTTTTGGTATAAACATTCTTCCATATGTACTAGTCTACCACAAAAATAATTATTTTTTGCAACTGTTTGTAAAGTTGTCGCTAGAAGTCAAATTTTTTTGCAATGTATATTTTGGGATCCAGAAGATCTTACTGTCCTTGCTTCCATTATGCCCCCATTGAAAAAAGAAAATGAAAAAAAAGGGAAAATAATATACATATGAGATAGACTAATTTTTTTTGATACTACACTAATTATAAAATAGTAAAAATGATTTCTTGTATGTGAAAATATTGTAATGCATAGAATGAAGCCCTTAATGGAGGTGGGACGTTGTTCGTTAATAAGCATCCCAATCTCAGAGTACGAGTTGTACATGGGAACACCTTGACGGCCGCTGTGATTCTTAACGAGATCCGAAGTGATGTGAAAGAGGTATTTCTAACTGGAGCTACGTCGAAGCTAGGAAGGGCCATCGCTCTTTATCTATGTCGACGAAGAGTTCGCGTACTGGTAAGCATATGTTACTATAAATCTTCTTTAACGATTGCCGATCATTTCGCCATACAATTTATAAACGACACTTATTATTTACACCATATACATTATGCCAACCTCTAAAAACGTGGTCTTTAACTTTTTATCTATTGTTTCTCAACTTTCTTAGTTACTTTTAGGGTGATAAGAAAATATATCAACACTAAAAAGATGAAAATGAAGCACAAAGACTTTAACCAAAACATTGGTGAATTTTTTTTGAAAAGAATCTACAATATATAGTTGCGTGACACAACCGTTGTTGATACACATAACAACTAAAAAGAGTTTTCTGAGTATATAGTTACCAATTGTTCTAATATAAAACATCTATAAATCCTCACAAAGAAATAGACATCATGTTTACTAAGAAACCATTATTTCAAGTTTTAAGGTATTAGCAACAGCTCAATTTCATAAAAAAAAAAAAAAAAATTGGCATCCAAATTGATAGAATACTTGACACCACAAATTTTCAACAAAAAATTTTGTCAAAAACTCAAAATCCATTCAAGGTTAGAACAACAAATTTCCTAAAAGTGTCGTTGTAGAATTTTTCACAACGTGTTTTTAAGGGGAACTGTCATGGTTTATCTTACCACAACGGTTTTGTTAAAAAACTGTTATAGAGAAAGCGTAAAGAAATCTTTTCAATTGCAATGGAATGTTTTTTTTTCAAACTTTTTATAGAAACCTTGCCTGAAAAACCTGAACAATCTTTGAATATTCTAATTAATTTTTGTCATAACTGTTTTATAGATTTTTTTTTATTGATAATTGCTTTCTAATTTTTCTCCCAAATTAAACCATTTCATTGTAAATCTGGTTATTATTTTTTCAAAAAAATAAATAAATTTTGAATCTTGTTATTTTAAATGATCTAGTAATGTTGAATTATATTGCAGATGCTAACCCTATCTAAGGAGAGATTTGAAAGCATTCAAAGAGAAGCCAAAAAGGACACCCAGGATTACTTGGTACAAGTGACAAAGTATCAAGCAGCCCAAAATTGTAAGGTATGTATTTATTAATTAGATGTTAAATTTTCTTAATTATAATTAAGAGTAATAAAATTCGAAACTTTAGTTATAATATTTTGTGGGTTCATCATTGATTGATGTACAATGCAGACATGGATCGTTGGTAAATGGATCACACCTCGAGAACAAAGATGGGCTCCACCTGGTACCCACTTTCATCAATTTGTGGTCCCACCCATCTTTGCCATTAGAAGAAACTGTACCTACAGTAATCTAGCAGCCATGAAATTACCTGATGACGTGGAAGGTCTTGGATCATGTGAGGTATGTACGACACTCTGATTTAATTACTCGGTCATTTTTTTGATAGTTTAAACCAATACATAAGGAGCTCCAAAGGTTTGAACTCAAGACCTCCCCATAGGGGAGGGAATGCGTAACCATCCGGGCAAACCCAGATTGGCACGACACTCTGATTTAATTACTCTGTCATTTTTTTCCTAAAATTGATACCATAAGGACCATATCATTTAAGAGACAGGTTATTCATATGGAAAATGGGACGGTGCTAGCGTGACACCAAGTTTTGGTGTTGACATCAGCACCTTTTGGCCTAAAACAAGGGCCTAGGGCCCACATCAGAGGCTGATTTTTTGGGATCATGTTCTCCTCATCATGTAGATCATCTCAACAAAAACTCAATCCATTCTAAAACTTCAAACCCAATCAAACGTTGGCTAGAATTCGGTTAGAAATCAACGGTAAGAAAATAAACGATGATAAATAGAGTTCAATGTTTAATCAGGTTAAAAGTTTTAAAATGGATTAATTTTTTGTTGAGATAATCTACATGATGGGAGTAAGGTTGGCAATAAGTGTAGGATCACCGTATTCATACATCACTACTCCGCAATGGTTTGTGGGGCCAACATGAAAGTTAACCAAAAGATGATTTTGGGTGAGAACGTTTTTCACACCATGTAAATCTAACTTTACTGAAAATCGTTATATTCTAAAATTTGCAACTCTTTTCAACTAATGATTAGAGTTAAGGTGATTGAGTCATCCATTTTAATATTGTTGATTGCAATCACTAGATGACGGGGTATAAGGCTTGGAATAGACTAATTATTTACAAGGGTTATGGGCGCGGTGAGGAGAACATCCACACTTAAAATCTGCCCTTGGATTGTCACTATATTAGAGTCACAGGCTATTATAGACTCACTAAATGAATAAGAGTGTACAAAGATCCTGCCTCGTCATTTGATTTACAATCCAATAGGTCATGTCACAATTCTTTTGCTTCTATTTTTTGGTTAGGAAATCAAAATCTTAAGTCGAGTAGAGAGATCTTTGTCAAAACCTTTTGTCGAGGATCTCAAAACATTTTTTTTCCTCTCATTTTACTTGTACCAACAACTATAGGAGCCAGAAAATATTTATTTCCATTTTAAGCCTAAAACCCCTTCTATATGGCAGAACGAAAGAATACGAATTAATGATGTTTTTATCTTTTTACTTAAAATAGTTTGAAATATAATATGAAACAGATATTGTTAAATTTTGAAGTCAGTGTTTTGTAAAACAGGGCAGATATTTCAACCTATATTTTTTTTTTTTGCAAAAGTGCTATTGAGATCGATCTCTAAATCTGTATATTTATATAGATTCACGTGGCACCCCCAATCCACCACTCATTGTGTAAAATAGTTAGTAGTGGGGACCACACAAATCACAATAAATGGTGGATTGAGATTGCAACTTCAATCTGTATAAATATACAGATTTAGAGGCCGATCACAAAAATATTTTTATTTTTTTATTGGTTCTCTCAAATTATGTTGGGAATAATTCAATTTTACATTACTGATAAATCATTTTATATTATCGAGTCGTATTGTTAGTTTTCTTTGTAAAATTAACTTCTTTAAATCCTCACTTTTTTTTTTACCTCTCTTAAATATTGGAATTCCTTAATTTCATGATGCAGTATTCAATGGGAAGAGGAATAGTGCATGCCTGCCATGCTGGTGGTGTGGTTCATTGTCTCGAAGGTTGGACCCATCACGAGGTTGGTGCAATTGACGTTGATAAAATCGATTTGGTGTGGAATGCTGCAATGAAGCATGGCTTAAAGCCTGTTTGATCTCACTTTCTCTCTCTAGCTCTCTTAATTTTGCTTGGCCTATTTATAAATTAAGACTCGTGGGGCCTTGATAAAAATAATAAATTTTAATCTTATTAAATTTGATTATTGTTATATGAAGTTGACATTTCAACAATGTATGTACGATGACTATTAATACAAAATTAAATATATGGTTGATTAATTGGTTGATAGTCTGGAATTCATTATATATTCTCATTTTTTTGAAAAAAAAAAAAACATCAATCGAATTTGGATTTACCATCCTTGAGAAATCCAAATTGAGTAATCATATAGTGGTAATTACTTGGTAATTCAAGCTCCCAGGGCTCAAAACCCACAAAAGGATTTTTCCTTCGGTGAAAATTGTTAGGTGTCTCCTGTATGGAAAATGCTAGAATGTACGCATTTTGTGTGGAATTCTCTTTCTTCATTCCCATCGTAAGGTCATTATCCTCTCGTGATTTGAATCACATTCTCGACTTTCGTCTTTCCTAAACTTGAAGGTATAGACTACCGTCCACCTCAGGGAGGGATGTAAATCCCTCAAAAAATGCGTGCATTCTAGCATCACTCCTTCTGTATCATTGATTTCTAAAAATTTTGTTTAAAAATATTTAGAATGAATGGATTTCAGGATATGATGATATAATTGTCGAGGAGAACATCGTAGCTAGAAATTAGCCTTTGGATCATTGTCATATATACCCTATATGATGAGAATAAAATTACAGTTTTTTAACCGGGGTGCAATATCCTTGATTCTTTGCTCATTATTTTACACCCTTAACGTGGGCTAAAATTATAGAAAATAGGGGTGCTCTAAACCGATGTACAATGTCCATGCAATTGAATATCAAAAGATTTTTAGAGCATACGTAGAAATTATATATCAATATCACAGACTTCGATAAATTTTTAAATATCTACTAATATCCAGATTTAATACAACCCAGCCCTTCAAACCGGTGAAATGTGATGTGAGCCACACGTTCATGGAGATTTAGAAATCAGAATTTGATCAATATTGAATCAATTCACAGCTAAATCAAGATAAAATGGTTTTTAGTTTTCTATTGGATGGACCGATCATCTTTAAAATTCTGCAAGAACGAAAAAAAAAAAAAAAACACCAAACTGACGTCTGCTAATACCCAGGGGATAAGATCTTTTTTAGATCAGCAACGAATGTCTTGTATCTATGAAGAAAGATTTATCCCCGGATTCAGGGTCTGAACTGAACCCGGGGATAAATCTTTTTTTAGATCAGCAACGAATGTCTTCTATCAAAGATGCTATTGGAACAGATCCAAACATCTGTCTAAATAGAGAGTTTTTTGAGGTGGCAATTCAAATCAGTCATTCATTGTGTATTTGTAGGATCCACACATACATAAAGAATGGTGGATGGGAACTGCCACTTTAATCTGTCTATTTAGACAGATGTTTAGGCCAGTCCCAAAATCATTTTCTGTCTTCTATTTATGAATTAGGTTCGGTTCAGTTCATACCCTAAATACCATGCGTTCCTGAAGGCCATTAACAAGAGAATAGCGCATAGTTTCGTTTGACCGAGATGTGAATGCTCTTGATCAGATCAATATAGTGATCAAGTGCTGGATCTCCATGTACTATCTATGCAGGAGACCGGTCCCGCTGATGGCCCAGAGGGTCAAAATGAATGGGATCAACGTGGGCTTTACCTTGAGCAGGCTTTATTAGGCCGCAGGGATACTCTCAAAGCGATCCCTAAAACTTGGCATACTAGGGTTACGACCTGAAGCCCTAGAGACAACCAAAATTTCCAATTGGGAAAATTCAAAGGCACCTCCAAAATATTATTGGTAGGCCCCATAACATAACAAATGCAAATTCAGGGTAGGGATGCCTAGAACAGGGGCCTGCCAATAAAATTTTGGAGGGCGTATGTAAAATGAGTCTTTCCAAATTATACAATCAGGCCCAATTCAATTAGGCCAGCCAAAAACAAAACTTGGGCTTACTAGGAAAACCCTCCGATAACGCCACTACTCCTTATGTTGGGAGCGTACACATTTTTCTAAAAGGATAATGATACAGTTACAGCAGAATCCTAAAGAATAACTTACAAAACGGAAATCTCACGGTAGGTTATTTTCACTCACTCTCGTAATTTGCGTCAAACCCAAAATTATTCCTTTATATAAATTATTCTGTAGGTTTTTTTGGTATGTGTAGCACTACCGTTTCTAAAATTTGTTTAACGTATGTTTTGTTTTTACTTGTGGCCAATACACTACTTCTTCGTGGACCTTAGGCTATAGCTTGTGGCGATTTTTGTGAGATGTACTTTTGAACCGTAGGATGAGGAAGTGAAGTGGTGGGAGCAGGGAGCCCTTAGATTTCACGATGGAAGTTACATCTTTTAACCTCCTAATAATTGTGAGGTTGGGACACTTAAATGTAAGGGTTTTCTCTACCTTACTTTCTCATTCTGCAGTTTACAATTACAGCTAACGATTTTCAAGCTAGAGTAAGCACGAATCTTTTGAAAACCACCACTTCTACATGCCTGAAAAGTCACAAAAAACATAACATGCAGAGGGCCGTCCTCGAGCAAATGCAATTGTAAAAAGAGAAGTTATTTCACAAAGAAGGCTCAAGGCTAAGGCCCAATAAAATACCCACTATGGCCACCCTGTGTGGGGGATTAACCTATGACACATTCCATGAACGAGAGCCTAAGAATTTATGAGGCCCAAGAAAAAAGTTTGACAAATTGTTCCTACAATTTTTTTAAAATTCAACTATAAAAGAAGTTGCCTAAAAATTATAAATTAAAGTAATTGTTCTAAAAATTTCAATTATTTTGTAATTGGTGAAAGTTTCAGAATAATATTTTTTTGTGAGGATGGTCTTCACCGTGACGAAGGTATCATCATCACAGTAAATTCAGCTCTTGAATCATTTTCACGTGAAATAAAAGGAAATATAAGAAGATTGTAAGAATAAAAGGGTGTTGTCAGTGTCAGCTAGCTTAGTTGGTAAAGTATGTTATTGTTGATAGCATAGAATTAGGTTCTAATCTCGCTTACGACATAAATTAGAATATCTTGGAGGGCTTATGCATAATTCAGGTTCTTACGAGTATTCCCTGTTGCCAATGGTTGAACCTTTAAAGCTTGCAAGTTGGTAATTTTTTACTCTCCCTTCTCTCCGCCTGTTAGGAGCTAGCGCTTTCTCTGTCAATTAGTGGTATTTTTTCACTTACGCCCCCTTGTACTTGTAATTGAAAAATAGAGTCATAGACTCGTGGGATTTGACTTCGCTAGAGCTGTTTTGTACACAATTTTTTAATGTTTACATTTTCTTCCTCATTTAATTATTAAAAATAGAAAATCATCCCATAATCTCTTAAAAATGCAAAATGATCCCATAATTCTCTTTCAAAAAAAATCTTTTAAAAAACGTAAGTTTTAGTGATTGAATTAGAGAAAGAGTATACACAATGTTACAAATACAGTCCGTTATAACGGTTATAACAGTAACGCTTATATGATGTTACGTTATTTCATGGTATTTTTTATCGTTATAACATTATAACAGCCGTTATTTTATTTTAAAAAACAAAAAATAATATAAAAACTATTTTAATATATTTTATTTTTTTCTAAAAAATTTAAAAACCGTTATTTCAAATTATAACCACTATTACTTTTTGTTATTTTATATTATTATAATATATTTTCTAAGAGTCTTTTATCCTATGGACCTCAAAGTTGTAGTTTTATTACATTTACTATCTTCAACTTCTCAAACCTTTATGTCTAAATTTTGTTACAAATACTACCCTGAATATTTTTAATTCCTCTTTTACCTTATATCTCTCAACCGGTACCCTAGTTTTTTTGGATAGCGTCTTCCTCAACCTGCTGTCTGGGTTCTTCATCTTCCATAGGTATACCTCTCTCTCTCTACACCTAATAGGGATTAATCTTTTGCAGGGTGATGATTCAAGGAAGAAGAACTTAATTTATTTATTTAACTTATTTTCTATCAACTCCAAATGCTTGCAACAAAATAAGGACACGAATAACCGTGTTATATTCTAATAGTCTGTTTGGACAAGGGATTTTAGGGAGGGATTTTGTAGGGACCAGGGATTTTGAGAAAAATATAACATAATTTTTTCCACCAAATTCCTGGTCCCCACAAAATCCCTCCCCCAAATCCCTTATCCAAACAGACTATAAGTTTACCTTAAAAAGTAGTATAGATTAACAGTCTGTTGGGACAAGAGATTTGGGGGAGGGATTTTGTGGGGACCGGGGATTTGGTGGAAAATCATGTTATATTTTTCCTCAAAATCCCTGGTCCTCACAAAATTCCTCCCTAAAATTTCTTATCCAAACAGATTATAAATAACAATCGTTGAAAGTCCTAAACCTGCAATTTCTTTGTGCCTTTGTCTACTTCTCGTTCATCCTTTCCAATCCTAATTCCTAATTTGAGTATTGTACCTTTTGAAAATTTAAGATCAAACCAACTAAACAAGGGATCTGTAAGAGAGAAATAGAACTATGTTACCAGTTGAAAGATGGAAGGTAAAAGAGGAATTTAAAAAATTTAGGATAGTATTTTGTAACAAAGTTGAAAAATAAAAGTGTATGGAGAGTTTTTCATAGTTAAAGGTAATAAATGTAATAAAACTACAATTTTGTGGTGCATAAAGTAAAAGACTCTTTTTCTAATTTAATGCAAATGTCCATTTAAGGATCAATAGCATTATATCGTTTAGGGTTATTTAGACTTACCCCCCATTCCATAATCCAAAAATCAATTTACCCCCCATAATCTTTGAAAAATCAGATACCCCCCACTCTTGACGTTCCCGTCTATTCTCCATCCAAAATTAACACGTGCCCTCACGTGCCTTTGCGAAATGACCTAAACACCCAAACAAACTCAAAATGACTGACCACTCCTCACATACAAAATGTTAGGTTAATCTATCTGTTACATTATTCGAAGATCATCTGATGAATAATGTAGCATTCATGCATTTTAAGTCCCATCAAAGCACGTGTGAACATCTGTCTTGCAGTGCAATTCTAGCGGGAAAGACGAACAGACCTCATTTTCGTTCTTCGTTGAAGATCTGCAACTAGTTTGCAGAACTTCCATTAACACTGCAAATCCTTGAAGCTCACCGACATGGAGGTCTCACAAGATCCAACTTTCTTCAGCGTTTTTCATTCTAACCTTTGAAAGTATTTTCTCGGTTTCCCTGGAGCAGAGGAGGACTTGGTGGGAGGGGATATAGAACTGGGAGAAGCAATAGAGGCATGGGACTTGGGAGGTCTTCTCATGGCAGAGGATACATGGGTATTGGTGGAAGGGTTCCTGTTACTGTGCATATTAATCCGACTGTGAGTGGGGGTAGTCTTAATCAAAGTTTCAACCAGTCTGTGCACTTTGATGGTGTGCCTCATCAACACCAACAAGAGCAGCTGCAGCAAAGACAACACCCTCAGAATCAGCAACAACACCACCAACAGGAAAGTGTACCTCGAGGTTTCTAACAACACCAACCAGAATTTGCTCCAAGTAGTCATCAACAATTTAGGGGAATGAACAGAGCATCAAGATCAGGTTCTAAGGGGTTGTTTGACTGATCTTTCATCTTTTTTCTTTTTGTAATGGATGGTGTTATGTGGTTTGAGACATGGTTTCCATTTCATCTTCTTTTTTTTTAGTTGGTATTAAGTGGTTAGAGAGATAGTTATCAATAACATTGACTTCTTTTGTGTGGATGATGTTATGTGGTGAAGAAGATGAATATGGTTTTGGACTAAATGACTTTGTTTAATGTACTTTGAAGTTATTTATGGATACTTTTTTTTGTGTTCTAAATTTTACTTTGTGCATATTGAATGGCTTGATTTTCTGCAAGTTATAAATTACTTACAGGGATTTTAGTGAAATTGATAAGAACTGTATTGTAAATCAGTTCGTCAATTAGTTCAAACTTACCCCCCACTCATTTTTCATTATTTTCACTTCCCTCACCATTCTATATCCTAGAGTTTTATAGTGGAGTGTCCATCAGAATGTATACACGTGCCCACTGAACACAAGACTAGATTAATACACGTGGCTAACTAAACCATACCAGTTTACCTCAGTTTAAGCTTGGTCAGGCATTTTGAGTTTGTTTGGGTATTTAGGTCATTTCGCAAAGGCACGTGAGGGCACGTGTTAATTTTGGATGGAGATAGACGGGAACGTCAAGAGTGGGGGGTATCTGATTTTTCAAAGATTGTGGGGGGTAAAGTGATTTTCGGATTATGAAATGGGGGAGTAAATCTAAATATCCCTATCGTTTATAACAATAATAACAATAACATAACAATAATGATCCGTTATTGTTACACCGTTATAACAATCGTTTTCAAACATTCAATATACGTACTCTTAAAAAGAGCTGTTAAAAAAAATACTAATCCGAACTCTTCAACAAAGTAAATGGCGGCACAAGGTGACAGAAACGGTAAATCAAGATGTGAGGTAAGCAATCCATCATTGACCTATAAGCTATAGTGAGCTCCACTCAGTTATGAACGGCTACGATCATACCCTAACTACTAAGAGAATGTTCCGTACCTAGCTAGATGTCTTGTGGGATCCTACATTGGCCTGCTGAGATAAAAGAACATTGGAATATACAAAGAAAATTAGAATTTATATATGTCAAGGGAAATTCTACTTCAACCCCATCATTGTCTTTTATACACCACACCCTTTTTCTTTTACGCCATATGTCAAGATGATCCAAATTAAAAAGTTTAAAATTTTGATATATCAACTTTTTTATAGACCTAAAAGTTTGAGAATAAAGTAATTGTTCTTAGTATAATCTCTATGGTAAACAGACCATCTTTATAGAAAATTAATTTTTGGATTACGTAAAATTTCTATAAACGAATATAAAAACACATGGTTCGTCGACTCGGCCGAGTCGGGCACGACTCGGATTAGACTCGGTCGGAACCTATACCCAACTGTCCAATATCAAGTTCGGACCGTTCACGACTCGGTGAGACTCGGCCGAGTCAGTCTCGACATGGTCGTGACTCTGTCAACTCGGTTGACTCGGTAGCCTGACTCGGTAGAATCATACCAGTTAAATTTTTTTAAGAATTTTTTTTTAAATTCAAATTTTTTACTATTTTTTCATGTCATAACAACAACAGTACTATTATTCTCCTATCATTTCTATTTTCCTTCATCTTCTTCACTTTCTTTCATCCATTTTTTCAACTCTAAAACTTTCATATGGTATTCTCAATTCTTCATCATTCTATTTCTACCTCTTCTATCAAATTTATTATCCATTTGGAATCATCGAGTTCTAATATGTACCCACAATAAGATTCAAGTTATGATGTGGGAGAACAAAGCCAAACATCTATAAGTGGCACAGTTGGAGAATCTAGCATCTATTACTATCCTCAGAACTTCTATAGATATTATGAATAATGAGATTTATTGTATAACATTTACATTATTGACATTATGTCATATTTATATCTAAACTTATTCACTACTGCTAAATTTAACTTATCTATTCGAATTAATTGGCACAAAACAATAAGAATAGTGGGTGACTCGGTCTGACTCGATGTGACTCGGTGCGACTCGCCCGGTTCAACTCGGTTGACTCGGGTTCTTTGATTTTTCTTTTTTTTGCCTCAATTCTGATTCGGGCCGACTCTGTCGTGACTCGGACTCGATCACCACTGAGTAGGCCACCGAGTCGCCGAGTCAGCGAACCATGCAAAAACAAGTGAAATGTGTTAAAGAAAAAATGGTGGGGCGGAAGTAGAATTTCCATGTTTTAAGCTCCATGCGGCAGACCATGTGAGGGCCTCTTAGCTCAAGCGAGTCAAGCCCAATGACCTAGAATTTCTTTATGGTAGGACCCTCTGCACACAAATCATCAGCTTGCATGTTTTCCGGATCCTGCCAATTGATCTCCTCCCTTTTTACATTATCACCAACTCCAAGATTTAATGAAGTGACCTAAGCACTCAAAACCCTAATTTTTTTTTTTTTTTTTTAAATCAATCAAAACCCTAATTAGATACAAAGAATTCATTTCAATTTTGATCTCCTTTAGTTTCCCCTTATTAGCCAGGCCACAAGCTCATATTCAGTCCCCAGAGTGTATTTTTTGGGTAATCACAAATCACAACTATATATGCAAACCCTAAAAATATGCTTAACATATATACAACTAGCAAACTTCTCTACTTACTATAGAGACAAATTTTATAGTCTCTAGGATTTTGAGTGGTGGGCCTTTCTCTCCATGTGCATGCATGTGATGTGTTTTCCTTCATGGACCCACCACCTCCCTATTTTGAGCAAACAAATTATTTTTCAACACTTCCACTCTCTCTCCTCTTTCTCTCACTCTACATTTTTTTGTAAACCTAAATTGATCTTTAGAACTGACCCAATATCTCTGCAACTTGTCTCTACTTCATTTATATACTTGACATGATTTTTACTGTTCTTTAGTAAATGAACTTATCAATGAAGAGGGTCGTACCAGTGATAGATTGAGTCAAATCTATCTATTTGTTATTGATAAACTAGTCCTCCATCCGTGAACAAGATTCAAGCAGCTAGCTATAGCTAGTACTATATATATAAATACCCTCATTAGTACTCATCATATATATTTTACATTAGTCCTCTCTTGTTCTTGATTGTTATTTTTTCTTTTCTTGATCCACATTAATTGTGTTCATGATTTCTGATGATCCTTGATTTCAATAAAAAATCGACGCCGTTTCTTGGAAGATTTGATATTTTGACAAGAACTATGAAAATTCTTTAATCAACTTACATTTCTTGATTTTTTTTTTTTATCAATACCCATTTCAAATATACATTGTTGATTGAAGTTGATCAATAAATATACTATTTATATAGTCCATATAGTTTTAAATTTACAGACGCAGTCATGCATTCTCCAACATCATTCAAGCAAGAATTCATCAAGAAATGGGCAATGGCTCTCAAATTCTGTTGTGGTTCTTCATCAACAAAGAAAATGATGAGCTTCTCAGAGAGAAAGAAGATTATCAAGTTATCATCAGATATTGCAATGGCTTCTGCTAGAAATGGTAAAACTTGTTGGAGCCGTGCCCTAATCTCTAAAGCATCCAAAGAATATGAGAATTTTAGCATTCTTACTGTAAATCCTTCCATGGCGGGCAGCTCACTTTGGTGCAACAAGAGGGTAGTTAGAAGCAAAAAGATTCTGAAAAGCTGCAGGGTGCGTAGGATAAAAAAGAATGTGCCACCACGACGTGTTCGGGCGAGCTCCATTGCTAAAACAATGGTGAAGAAAAGGACCCAAGTGCTGAAAGAGCTTGTACCAGGAGGAGAATCCATGGATGAAATATCTTTGTTAGAGGAAACCCTAGATTATATTGTCTCTCTTCAAGCTCAAGTTGATGTAATGCGAGGTCTTGTTGATGCCTTCAATTTAAGCTCTTGATTAATCCAATGTAAGATCAATATTAATGGAAGTAAAGTACTCTTTCTTTCATTTTTGCGAAATTTAATTTCTTATATGGTACTGCATGATTATGTGATATATATATATATATATATATTCTGGCGCCTCTCCATCTCTAACAGTTCGAGCATCTAACAAATTGTTGTTAACATTATATCGGAGCTAAACTAGCTAAAATGCTAGATCATTTAGGAGAAAAAAAAAAAAAACAAGAAACTGGTATATATTCATGAGCTAGGCTTATGTTCAATGAATTATTTATAATTGAAGCCTAGCTAGCTAGGTAGCTTTTATTTGTTTCTTTTTTCTCCTTTAATCTACAGTACTGCCACAACAAATTAAATGTTTTCAGGCATAAAATCTTCAAGCTAGCTAGGTTTTCAACTTAAAGTTGTAATTGATGAGATGCCTCCATATCCATAATGAATTAGGGTTTTTCTGCTTGATTTTGTTTCTTATTTATGTCCACAGATTAATTGTTTGCTTCAAATATCTAAATACTATACTCTTACTGGTTGCTTCAATTGTTTTTGCTATTTTAAACCAATTCATTATACATGGCTGTAGCTCCTTTAATTTACTGATAATTATATTGATCGATGGGGCAGCATTTTGATGAATTATTGAGAGTTGTAATATATGATCCAAATTGCATCCCCCGTGCACACTAGCTACCTACGTAGTAGCTAGTGTTATGGACCTATATATATATATGGTACGTACACACGAGCTGATCATGACAGGAACATGTGGTGATCGAGTACCTAAGCTAGCTAGCTGATCGATAAGACTGATTTTCAATCCTATATATCTAAAAGGAAGATGTCGACCTACTCTCATAATTTTTGACATATCATATATAATACCATTGAATACCCTAGTCAAGCATCGTTGACTTGAGAGACTGAAGGATTTTTAAAATGAAGTAGAAAATCTTCTGTATTCAGTTTCTTACATCCATTAGGGCAGACTGGCAGTGTTCTCTTTTGGGGGTGGGACTTGGGTTGGGTCAACCCGACCAACCCGAACCCGATCCGGTATTTGGGCAAGCATGGGCGAAGGTTGTTGGGCATTTGGGCAAGTATGGACATTATTTTGCCAACCCATAGTCAAATTTGGGCAAGCATGGGCATAGATAATTGCCAACCCAAGCAACCCGCCCAACCCGAGAAACGTATATATATACTAAGATAATTGATTTCTAACATAGAAATATGTTATCAAAAAAAGAAAACTTTAATTTTACCAAGTATTTTGAAAGATATAAATAGATAAATATATTAAGTTACTAATATAGGGTGGAGGTATTAGGACCTAAAATAAAAACTTTCCTTTTGTCTCATTATATGTAAAGTAAAATTATAATATTACTTAATAAGTAAAACTCAAAATAGTACAAAGACAATTATAGATTTTGATTTCGTTGTTACTATATTTTGTTTAAAATTTTCATTTATTATGTGAGTAGATTGTTAGTTTGTTTATCTTTTTAAACTATGAAGAATATTTTATTTATTTAAGTTTATTATTTATTTTTATTAATTTTTTGTATTAATAATTTCATTCAATCTCCTAAATTTATTGAAACATAGGCAACCCGAAGAACCCAAGAAACCCGAAGAACCCGAGAAACCCACTCGGGCCATGCGTGGGTAAGCCTCTTATAGGTTTTGTGGGTTATATGGGCATTCTGGGCAAATGAGGTACAATGTGGGCATGGCATGTCCAAAGCCTCTAACCCGCCCAACCCGCCCAAGTCCCACCCCTAGTTCTCTTCTTTTACGCCCACTTATACTCGTACTTAGGTAATAGCCCATCATTGAAGAAAAAAATGTCAAACTCTCATACCTTAAAATTAATAGAGGGAACAACAACAAAAAAAATGGAGATTTTTTAACAAATGCAAAATGTCAAGGTTCAAATGATTAATATGTTTTGTAAATCGAGATTTTTGTCTATTTCTTCAAATTAATATATGGGAGATCGTCCAATACATCTATTATGACTTTAATTCAATCTGTTTAGTCCACCAAATTTTATATGAGTCTATTTAGTCCAAAAAAAAATTTAGACAGATCTGCCCTTTAACTAATTAGTTATGGAAATCAAAATTTGACCGAATAAGAATCTATGTTTCTCTCTCTACATTAATAAGCTTTGCTACTTTCGATCTTCACTTGTTTCTTTTGCTTCAATTGATCGATCACTCACCAGTCAACAAAAAATCTTGATGATGATGAGAGAAAAAGAGAGATATATAGTTTCTACCATCACCATCGAGAGAGAGAGATCGGGATAGAGAAGAGGGGAAATATAGGAGACAGAGAGAAGAGAATAAGGGAGAATGGAGAAAGATCTGATTAGGAAAAAAAAGAAAAAGGAAAAAGAAGGAAAAGAGATGATAGAGAGAGAAGAGAGGGACGTGAGAGAGAGAGAGAGAAAAGAAAGGAAAGAGAAAGAAGAGGAAAAAGAACAGAAAGAGATAGAAGAGAGAAGAAGAAAAAATTCAACATGGATCTATGCAAAAACGTTTTTGCATGGAGTTTTTGCATAAAATTCATGCAAAAACGTTTTTGCATAGAATTATGCAAAAATATTTTTGCAAGAACTATGCAAAATCATGTTTCACAAATGATTTAGCATAGATCTATGCAAAAATGTTAGTATATGCAAAAACGTTTTTTCATGAATTTTTTTTTTTCAAAAACTATTCTTG
Organism: Macleaya cordata; assembly: GCA_002174775.1. NCBI lineage: Eukaryota > Viridiplantae > Streptophyta > Magnoliopsida > Ranunculales > Papaveraceae > Macleaya > Macleaya cordata. The sequence continues at coordinate 87,165 of MVGT01002672.1, forward strand.
ACTGGCCTAGTTTTAAAGATCTCAAAAAGTGCTTTCCAAATATATGAATTTTGTCAAAATCTGAATTTTAGTTGAAGAGATGGCATTTTAAAGTTTAAAACGAAAAAGATAACTACATTTCTCTCTCATACAACTGTACAAGTTTGAAAAAGACAAAAAGGTGATTGAGAAATATAATAAGTGTAAAACAGGAATATTAAAAAGGAAAGAATGGACTAAATAGATTTATAAAAGTTTAAAAAGGACTAAACGGATTCAAAAAGCTTTAAAAAAAGGTATTTCGGTCTTATTAAAAATCTTGTGTACTAAATAGATTAAAAAAGTTATATATTGGATGTTTTGGCCATTATCTCTTAATAAATCTAAGGAGTTCCTCAAAATATTTGGGAGATGGACAAGTTAAATGGGATTTTATCCCAAAATCTCACATCCAAATTATTACTCATTTTTACTAGAGGCGGTGTGGGGGCAAACTAACCTAACACCCACTTTCTCTCTTCAACCCACTAAAGTTGAATATTACACCCCAACCCTACCAACATCACCATCATCTTCATCTTCACCACTTATCCACTGCCGACCAATTCTTCTTCTTCTTCTTCTT
>MVGT01002672.1:88448-100122 GCA_002174775.1 Macleaya cordata
AACGAACTATTTCACAAGAATTAAACCTAATTAAAATCACTTCTTTATTCACAAGAATTAAACCCAATTAAAATCACTTCTTAAATGCAATTTAACGTACATATCTATTATGCTCGACCCCGACCTCGTGGAAATATGTTCATTTCCACAAGTTCCATGAAATTATTTCTTTGGGGACTAAGGAAGCTTATTCCATGGAATTGTATTGAAAACCAACCATTAATCACGCTTTTAAGTGAGTGGGCCCCTAGTTCCGTGGAATTAAAAGTAAAAAAACAAACAACAAAATTTGTCTCATTTCCGTGAAACTAACCCAATTCCGTTGAATTCAAATGCTATCAAATGCAACCTTGAATTTGCAAGTTCTATTTTAAATCATTAAATAACCTTTATCCTTAATTGCAAAGCTCTTTTTTTTTACACCCCAAAAAGTAGGTGAGAAGTGCAGAGAAACCATCAAGGACAAGCGCTAAAAAGTTCGCCACAATAGACGTAGGAAAAGAAGCCACCACGGATGCGAAAAAAGATGCCACTACAGACACAAAGAAGTCACCTATATGTAATTAGTTACATGAGTCAAACCTATATAATAATACCACTCCCATAAAAGTTTAACCCACAATCTTCCGTGTCATAGAAAGGCATGTCAAACAACTGGCGATTGTTGGCTAATTGCAAAGTTATATTCTTCTATACCCTCACTCACCAATCAAATGTGAAATTTTGCTAAAAAAAAACTACATATGACGAAACGGCATGTGATAAGTGGCAAATCGGATAAGGCCCAAATGGGCCTTAGTTAGGCCAATGGGTGAAGACTTAAAAGGGAAATTTTATTAGCACTCTAAAAAATAATGTTGGCTGGCGTCGGTTAATTGGAGTACTTACTATTGGAAGTCCCTAATATGGCCCATCTTCTTCCTTTTTTAAGAACATCTCCTCCGCAATGTTTGACAATAACAAATGGAAGCAACATGAATAATAACAGTCATTGTATGTTACGTAAGAGAAATACCAAGCTCCAAAATGTTTTCCCCCACACAACATCACTTGGGCATTTTCACAAACACATTTTGGGCACACACAAACATTTATAAAATGGATGAGTTAAATTACAAAATCAAAGAGGGATACCCTTACGGTTCTGCTTGGTATCCAACGACTATTTACATCATGCAAATGCTAAGAATACCTGAATTTTTAATAGTTTTTTTGTAGTATATCTTCATGCTAATTTGCAATGACCCTACAAATAAGAGGTATAATGACTGTGAATTTTCGCAGCTTTAAAAATGTTGTGAATTACCACAGCTATTTCATCCTATATTTTTATGGCCATTGCAAATTACCATAAAGATTTACCATAAAAAACTATTAAAATTTGAGGTATTCTTAACATTTGCATGATGCAAACATTCACTGGATACCAAACAGGGCCCATGTAAACATACCAATCGGTCACTTTTAGCCGATTTCTCCACCTTTAAATGGCACCGTGCCTCCGAAATAGTTAACGTAAATCAACGTTTGTGAAAAACTCCATCCAAACTCAAAATGAATGGAATTTTAATGTTTTTAAGAGATTTTACACTACGACTAAAAATTTTCAGCACCCCTTTCTCAAACAAATCGACAAAACTTTACATAACTGTGGATTTTTCTCTTGTTATCTTCTTCTTCTTGCTTTTTCTGTCTACAACTCCCAAACCCCAAACGATTGTTTTAGAGGCACTTTGGATGGTCAAGTGGGTTTGACCAAAATTTAATTGCTAACAAACTATAGGGTCTACCGCGAACAACCAAAACCAACTTTGGTTGAGGTGCCCATAACGGATCCTGCGGCCAACAAGATTTTGTTAGGCGCCTATAAAATTTCCCATATGTAAACCATCGAGAGTCGACACCTTTAAATAGGGCTGATCACCATCATTTAATTTGTGATCAGTGATCATCCCACAAATCACCTTAGCCTAACCCATTAGCCCTCTGCGCCATAACCGTTGGCATCCTATCCTAGGTATGTGCCCCCAGGGCCGGCCCAACCCTCAGGCCAACTAGGCAGCCACCTAAGCCCTACTTTGGTGGGGGGCCATCAAATTGTACACCCCACGATTTGTCTTAATACCAACTCATTCTTACACCATGTTTACACCTTTTTTTGGGGTCTGTGCAGATGATATAATGGCTAATTAATTTGAGGATATTCTCCTTAATATGAAGATTATCCTAACTAAAAAAAGAGAGGTTATTGCACCCCCTCTTAGAACGCCCCCTTATAACGCCCCCGCCCGTGGAGCTCACATGCGATGTACCTAAGGGCTGATTTTTTTAGAGGATGTTCTTCTCACTATTTATATCATCATATTCAAAAATAAGCTCGTTCTAAAACTTCTAACCCCCTCAAATTAATCCTTAAAAATTAGTCACTATTTGACCCTCAAATAGTTACCAAATAGTTACCAATTTTTAAAGGCTTATTTGAGGGGGGTTAGAAGTTTTAAAACGACTTGATTTTTTAGGGACAATTAGCGAAATACCCCCAAAAAAATAAGTGATTTTGCGATGTACCCCCATTTTAATTGAAATTAGAGAAATACCCTCAAATTAACAGTTTCTGTCAAATGGGTCGTTAAGTGACCACGTGCACAACACGTGATGGGTTGTTTTACCAAAATACCCTCATGTGTGCAACACGTGGACCACTTCAGTCCAATTTTTTTAAAATGGTAAAAATACCNGGCGGATTTCTCGACGTGATTGGACTTGTGCCACGTGTGTTAGCAGTTGAATAGACATGAGGGTATTTTTGCCATTTTAAAAAAATTGGACTGAAGTGGTCCACGTGTTGCACACGTGAGGGTATTTTGGTAAAACAACCCATCACGTGTTGTGCACGTGGTCACTTAACGACCCATTTGACAGAAACTGTTAATTTGAGGGTATTTCTCTAATTTCAATTAAAATGGGGGTACATCGCAAAATCACTTATTTTTTTGGGGGTATTTCGCTAATTGTCCCATTTTTTTAATATGATGATATACATAGTGAGGAGAACATCTTCTAAAAAAATTAGCCGCTAGATGCATCGTACGTGAGCTCCATAGGCGGGGGCATTATAAGGGGGCGTTCTAAGAGGGGGTGCAATAACCTCCCTCCTAAAAAAAATCACATATCAAAAATTGATTAAACTTTAACCTTTCTTAATAGCGTTAATTTTAAGTCAACTTTTGATGCAGTCAAAAATATTCGAACGATATATTGTGAGGATAATCTACATGATTAGAAGATCCTCTTTATGTAAAATTAGTCGTTGATCATCTCCATGAGGAGTTCCTCTAATAGGGTGTTAATGGAGTGTAAGTATATCATACAAAAGGGCCCACGTTTAGACTTTTTCCTAGGGCCTCGATTTGTCTTGGGGGGGCCCGAAATTGTACATTCGATAGATATCATCGGCATTGTCTTCTGCATACTAGTCATGTGGCGTTTACATTCCAGCACATACTACACATGACATGTGGAAATAATCTATGGATCGATTTTCGGTGAGGATGTTCTCCTCACCACATAGATCATTATTATCTGAACTCATTCAACAATTTCTAATCCAATAAAAAAATTATTAGAATCAACTATTCAAAAGATGTTTAAAATTTACCAATTTTTAAGAATTAATTGAAGGGAGTTAAAAGTTTTAGGAAGGACTGACTTTTTCATATTAATGATCTTTATAGAAAGGAGAACATGCTCACTAGAAATCAAGCCTTAGATCATCTCTTCGTAGCTCCGATAAACATGGGGTGCAATAAATGGGGTTGGGATATCTCTCCTCTTAATTGTATAAATTGATGATTTGTATTGTAATATGTGTAATGCTAAGGGGATTCCCTTGGCCCACACGGTCCAAATGGAGATTATTCAAAGACCGAATTTGTTAGTGAAGATGTTCACCAGCAGATCATCTCACAAAAATCACATCGATCTAAATTTTTTAATTTCCTAGTATTAGAAAATTTATCTAGGATGATATTATTTTTAGTGAGATGATCAACATGATATAAAGAACATAATCTTTATAAATAACGTTTAAATCATCTTTATGTGAGTCTCATATATCAAAGACGGGAATGGAATTACCATAGCCTGGTAGCTAATCTTTTTGATATATAAAATGAATAATGCCATCAACGGTCCTGCCGTCCTGATGTTGCTTTCCCTGTACAGATCCGTCGGATCTATGGGGCCCAGGGATCAAATTTAATCAAACTATCTTTGGAGAGACAAAAAATTCCTCAACGAAATATATGAGGACCCACTTGGGTTAATAATGTGCCAAGGTTATTGTAGATACGAAATAATTAAACTTGATTTGATATTTATATACACGACAGAAAAACTGAGCCACTTAATAATTCTAATTTGTCCACTTCTTAAAAAATAATACTTCTAATGTGGTACCATTACATGTACACTATAAGTTATTTATTTTATCGTTAATATGTACTTTATAATATTACACCCGTTTTCGGGTTAGATGTCCAAACGCTATGCGCGTTACCACTTATGTGTCTAAACCCTAAACTCTAAACCCTAAACCCTAAACCTTAAACCCTAAACCCTAAACCCTCTACACGTGAGTTGGCAAATTATGAGGTGCGTTATTATTAAAAAAATAAAATTATGTGTGGTCCCACTTGAAGACAAATCCTAGACTGATTTGATATGAACGATGAGAAGATCATCTGCACACAAAATTAGCCCTTGGGCCGTATTTGATTGAGCTCTAAAATTGGTGTAAATTGAGTGTAAACCAAATATATATAAAATGGATATTATGTGGGTCCACTGATGTTGATGTATAGTCTGATATAATCTAGACGTCGAGGAGATCACCATAAAAAAAATAATCTCTTGGATTGACTCCATGCGACCTTAGTGGCAAGTGTAAACCAAATGTAAATAAATATAGTTACTGGATACAACTTTTATTTTCAAAAAGTTTTTTTGAAAAACAAAAGATAAATTGTGAGGACACAATTGGTATTTTTAAAAAAGATTTTTAATTAGAACAAAATTTATTATGAGGACGTTACTACATCTTAGCAACGTCCCATCTAATTTGGCGGCTCCCATATCTCTCATTACCCTCTCTTTCTCTCTCTTAACTTTTTGTCTACTTTCAAAAGCTTGAGTGTAAATAATCTAAGAGGGTACGAGTACTCATCTATGTCGTCTCAGGGACCAAACCAACTCTATTGAGGATGTTTTGTGGGATGACATTTAGGTGAGGTTGTTCACTTCACCATTTAGATCATCATATCAAGAAATTAACCTCATTCTAAAAAATTTTATTTCGTAAAATGCTGAATGTATCGGTTAAAAAGATGTTTAAAATTACCTATTTTCAATGGTAGGTTTGAAGGAATTAGAAGTTTTAGAACGGACTAATTCTTTTATTTGATGACCTACAAGATGAGGAGATCATCCTCACCAAAAATTAGCCCGTAGATCACCGAGCCCTCATTCATAGTGTAGGTCACTCTAGGATCACATGGCAGTGTAAATTGTCCAAAAATTTCCTTAATATTCAAACCAATAGCTCACAGGGTTAGTAAATTTTTTTAAATGAGTAATTTTTAAATGGCTAGTTTTGGATCAATGCTAGTTTAGGGTCATCTCACCTGAATCTAAACTGGACTTGATTTATAATTTTATAGAGTAGATTTGTTTCTTCTGTTGGGAAAAATAGGGTCTAAATTAAATTGTACAGTGGAAATAAATAACTATTTTCTCTTTACAGGATCACATGAGGATGCATGAATTAAAACAATAACTTGAAGATCAGATACATACCGTTTAAACGCTTGCATGTAATCCTAGATCTTCCTCCCACATTCTGGATGAGTCGTCGAAAACCTGAAAAGATACAGCAACTGTATTTCGGCCATAACTCTCTAACGGTTGATCCGATTCACCTATATGATATTTACTTTTTGTAGGAAATCGAATTTTCTACAACTTTGCATGAAATAGCATCTCCAATTCTGCTCCGAAGTACCTCAAAACCCGATTTTAAATTCAGACGGGAATATACTACAAATTTTAGGTTTCTAAAACCATAAAGGTCATAACTTGAATTCTAAATCTAGACACAAGTTAGGGTGGGCTATCTTATGAACCCTATCTCTATTTATGGAGAAATACTCTCTTCCCATATCTTTAGCTCAAAGTTAGGTCCATATGGGCCCCACTTACTTAAACTTTTGATTTATTACTTTGAGGTCCATATATCTCATATAATTCTCAAATAACAAATCTAATTGCAGTTCAGCCCACTAAATAACTGCAACTGAATACTCTCAAGTAAATGAATATTATTCAGAAGCCCTTCACTCGTTAAACCTACCCAGAATATTGGATCACATTTGTGTTGTCTGAACTCACTATTTGGTAGATCAAAGTGAGTAGAAACTAACTTGTATGGTATATTCTGCTCTCAGGATTTAGGACATTTGCAATAAGTTAGTTTTACAGAATCTATATGCTGACAATAATATAAAAAGTATTCTGTCTGACCTGTTCAGTGTATTCCTAATACACCAACACACTGACTTAAAGTCATCACTCCGGTGATGGAGATACATCACCCTATAATATAGAAGTCTAGTGTGTTATAGTCTGTTAGGTCCATGAGTTTACTAATGTCATATTTGTCAAATTTCGTGTCAAAGGTAACTCAAGAAGGTCAATGTAACTTGAGTTAGAGTTAGTGAGTCGTTCAGTTCGTTGCAATGAAAAGACTCCAAGAAACTCAACTCACCACCGGAAAATATCTTAGGATGGTAAGTGACTTAGATGCCTAAGGACCATAGGTGGTTAGTTTTATTTTGACTAAAATAAGGTTTTTCCAGAGCTCAAAAAATTTAAAAGAAATTTTTTTGAAAAACCAGCTTAGTGGTTTCGAAACCGCCCTGTTGATTTCGATACCAAAATTCACCTCTTCAAACAGATGGGTTTTGGTTTCGCGCTTTCGATACCACTTTAAAAGTTGTCTTCAGGACACTTTTGGTTTCGATACCATATTAGGTAGTATTGATACCAAAACTTATTTTGCTGACAGATGACTTTTGGTTTCGATACCATATTGGTGGTATCGATACCAACCTTGTGGTATTGATACCAAAAATAATTTTGCTAACAAATAACTTTAAATTAAAAACCATGTTAAGTGGTATCGATACCATGCCGGGTGGTATGTGCTCCTTTTTTCAACATAGTTTTGGTTTCGAAACCATTTTATGGTATCGAAACCGCCGCCCAAATCCGTGAATCTGGGTTGTCATATTGAGCTGGAAAGTACCTTTATGAGTTATTTTCTCCATTCATATTTTAGGGAAGAATATGGAAACGTGGGAAATAACTTTTAGTGGGTGAGGGTGTCATATATTAGATCTAAGAACATCACTCATTACTAATGGTGTGTTTAAGATCTAGATCCAGAAATGCACTCATCACACTTAGTGCATTTCAGATCTATGTCTAGAATTCACCATTGTAAATAGGGATTAAACCATCAATGTTTATTCAACCATTCACCCTATTCATCAACAAGTTCTTGGAGAGTTTCAACTCTAATCATTTAGCTTCCAAGCTTGTTGTACATAGTTTAATCCTTCCCATTTTAACTCAAAACCTGAGTTTTGCTGCCGGTGGATTTCTGGTGGTTGAGCTTGAAGATTCAAGTTCGTGGTGATATACTCGAGGAGTCGAGTAGTGGTTCAAGGTGTGGGACTTATGGAGTTCAAGTTGGAGACGCATCATTTTGCGGGAGGCGTTGGTTCGTGGATTCGGATTGTATGCGCAGCTCGTTCACGTTGGCTTGTTGGACTCCAAGTTGTATGCGTGAGAATTGATAATCAACTAAGAGGCAAATTCGTGGAGTTCGAATTTGTTGAAGAACTNATTTTCATACTTGTTGTGAGATTGAAATATTCGATTCTTGTTCTTAATTCCGCATATTAAAAATCGAATAAGTCAATACTCTTTTCAAAGAGTATTGTTTGACTGTTTATCACCTTAGTAATTTTTATTAGGTGATTGTGTGATCCTTAACCATTAGTCACATTGACATACGGTTAAATCTATTAACCGTAGGACATTTAGACTTTCATAGTCTTATCAGATGAATTGTTCAGATTCATCACTGACTATGAACTATACAAGAATATGAGGAACCAGTAAATTACATCTCTCCATGTATGAACACTTCATATAAATAATTTACTTATAACATCATCTTGTGAACAACACTTAATCCATCATATGAATAAAGTACTAATATAATATCATTCTCATTTATAAATATAATTTATCAATGTTGTCAATTTAAATTATTTTAGGGCATAAACCCCAACATCTTCTTCATCTTCTTTTTTTTCTAGTGTTTGTTTAGAGAGATACTTTTAGAGATCCCACCCATTCAATTATTTCTCTCTCTAGAGTGCTTTAAGCCTCTGTTAACAATCCAACCATCTACTTATTTCTGTCTCTTATATTTTTACATATAAAGAATTTTCCAAATAGAAAAAATAATAATTAAAACTTAAGTTTTCACAACTTATAATCTTTTTTTTTCCTGGGCTAAAGTGCTACATATTGCGCCCATATGATGAGGGAAGTTTTAACAACTTCTAAAATTTGAAAATAGGGTGAACTGCCACTAAATTGAAATAAATCTAAAACTACCCTTTTTAAATGAGGATGATCCATGTGGTGAGCAGATCATTGTCATACCTTTGGATCATCTCTATGCAAGCCTCACACAATCTTGATCAGATAAGCTTGAACTATGCTATGGGCTCTAATGTGAGGCCCACATAGAGATTTTAAAAGATGATTTTTTTACGAAAATGGTCAAAAGTTATCATCCTCTCAAAAAATAATATCATTCTAAAACCTTGATGATACGGTAAAAAGTGTATCACTTAAATCCCTGCATTAAGTAAGATCGTTATTGAGTATAGTAGTAAGCAAGGGTCATTCCCGCAGAAGATTGTTCCTAATTTATAAGTTATTGACACAAAACCAACTAAAACTAACTAGAGATTAAAAATAAAATTCAAAAACCCACTTAAACTAAATAGAAATAATTAAGACTATATAAACACACTAAAGACACACTAAACACGTTGCACGTAAAATTGGGGGGGGAATTGGTTTCGATTTGATATGTAAACAAATTAAAGGAAAACAACTAGCTAAATTCTAATCTAAGAAAAACAGAATTTAAAAGGTTAAGAATATATGATGAGAAATATGGTTAAGAGATCATTCGCCACCACTAAACATGATTAATAGTTAATGATTAGAATTATCTTTCACTCTCTTTCGAAATTAATAACCCTAAGACAATCACAAGCTCGATTATCTCGATTCGTCTCCACTTTGTCGTTGAGCAAAACAAGCTCTTCACTCAATCTCTTTCCATCAAACAACCTAGAACAAGCTCTCTAAGTTTAATTTAATGAAAGCAATAATCCACAAAAGACATAGGTTAAATCAAGCAACAAACACACAAGCTCGGTTTATTTAACTTGAGTAATATTCCACTTGCAATCAAACGAAAATATCCCATAATCATTGACGACAATTCACTACTTTGGTTTAGAAATCTTGACAAAACGAATCAAAACACTAAACTAGCAATTAAATCACTATCACATTCATCTAGTTGCGCACCTAAACAAACGAGACAGCAATTCATAAACAATAATAACGGTGAAATATAACAATTTCAAAAGAAACATGAAAGACAAATCTGAATTTAATTAATTAGGAACCATGTCTAGGGTTTAGAAGTCACCCTTAACCAAATAATTAATCTAGCTACACATGTTTAGAAGTTTCACAAGTAAATTCATCATGAAAACTAATTAAAAAGCAAGGGAAAGAGGGTTTATGCAAACAATATATTGCTGTCCCTGTTTTGGGTGTTGAAAATAGCAGCAACCTCCCTGGTTTCTCCTGATTTGGTGTGAAGAAGGAGCAGGGCAGCAGCGACGCAGCAACGGCACAGCAACACGTGAAGAGAAGCAGCTGTTTTTGCTGATTTGGTGTCAAGCAAGAGCAGGGCAGCACACGGCAAGCAGCACGATGGCAAGCAGCAACGACTCGACACGCAGCAGCAACTCTCTCTTATGCGACAAAGATGGAAGAAGGCAGCAAGCAGCTGCACCTCCTTTCAACGTGAAGAAGTAGCAGCACCCTTTTTTTTATCTTTTTTTTATCTTCAAAACCTCCAGCAACCTTGTACGTCCTCTCCTTTAGATCACCCTAGCAGCTTCCTTTTTCCTCTCTTCACCGTGAAGAACAAAAAAAAAAACAGCCTCTAAAAGAGATCCAGCAGCTATCTTAATAAAATAAAGCAGCTGTTTTCTAAAAAACGAAAATTCAGCAGCTTTCTATATTTATCTTAAACTGCCGACCAAGCTGTAGCTTGGTTTTTTATTTATTCCCAACTAATCTCTCCCACGTGAAGAGAACACCCATTAAATAATGGCAAGGCAGCAGCTTCCCTTTAAAAAAAGAAAGAAAACACTTTCTTTTATATTTTTCTAAAAATTCTGCCGACCTAACAAACAAGTAGCTGCTTGTTTCCTTTTTGTTATTAAATAATAAAACTTTAACTTCCTAGATCTACTAGATTTCCAAATTGATATAACTGGTGGGTCCCACTTAAGATAATTACTAAGGAAAAGAAGAATTCTGGTTTCTTTAAAAACGTATTAAGAAGAAACCAAATTTGACTTGTTGACTTTCCAAATTTTAAGAGTTTCTAATTAATGGATGTTTCTAATTAGTGGGTCCCACTTAAATAGAATTATGTACACAAGGAAATCTATTTTCTTCCTTAAAACAAACGTAGAAACCAATTTGAAATAGCTTATGTATGTGATGACATCATGCTGATGTCATCAAACTGATTTCTCCTTTTAAAATGCAGGTGCCCTTATCAATTNTCCCTGGTTTCTCCTGATTTGGTGTGAAGAAGGAGCAGGGCAGCAGCGACGCAGCAACGGCACAGCAACACGTGAAGAGAAGCAGCTGTTTTTGCTGATTTGGTGTCAAGCAAGAGCAGGGCAGCACACGGCAAGCAGCACGATGGCAAGCAGCAACGACTCGACACGCAGCAGCAACTCTCTCTTATGCGACAAAGATGGAAGAAGGCAGCAAGCAGCTGCACCTCCTTTCAACGTGAAGAAGTAGCAGCACCCTTTTTTTTATCTTTTTTTTATCTTCAAAACCTCCAGCAACCTTGTACGTCCTCTCCTTTAGATCACCCTAGCAGCTTCCTTTTTCCTCTCTTCACCGTGAAGAACAAAGAAAAAAAACAGCCTCTAAAAGAGATCCAGCAGCTATCTTAATAAAATAAAGCAGCTGTTTTCTAAAAAACGAAAATTCAGCAGCTTTCTATATTTATCTTAAACTGCCGACCAAGCTGTAGCTTGGTTTTTTATTTATTCCCAACTAATCTCTCCCACGTGAAGAGAACACCCATTAAATAATGGCAAGGCAGCAGCTTCCCTTTAAAAAAAGAAAGAAAACACTTTCTTTTATATTTTTCTAAAAATTCTGCCGACCTAACAAACAAGTAGCTGCTTGTTTCCTTTTTGTT
>MVGT01002672.1:100359-142014 GCA_002174775.1 Macleaya cordata
ATGCAGGTGCCCTTATCAATTATGCTGGTGCCTTCATCCATTTTGGTGATTTTAACACGTTTTGACCGCTCCACTCATATTCCCTACACAAAACCAAAACACACTTAATTAATTCAACTAGAATAAAATAATGAACTAACTAATATAAATATAGATGTATTAAATATAATATATATGTGCTCATCACTTGAAATTTTAATAAAAAATTTTATAGTAAAATGACAGCTCAAACTTTTACTATCTCTATATATAATGAGGCTCCTATGCGGCTTATTTTGGGCCGCATAGAACCGTCTATGAAGTTGTGTGTTTTTTTTTACTTCTTTTTAAGAAATACCGAATATATCCTGTCATATTATTTATTTGTTTACACTTGGGTTACGATTGCTAATGTGGTCATATAGAATTGATCCAAGGGCTGACTTTTTTTCACGATGATCTCCTCAATGTCTAGATAATATCAGCATATACACTGTCACCAGCGGGTCCACCTAATACCTTATTTATTTATTTACACTTGGGTTATACTTGCTAATGTACGTGGTCATATGGAATTGATCCAAGGGCTGGTTTTTTTTACGATGATCTCCTCAACGTCTAGATAACAACAACGTATACACTTTCATCAGTGGGCCTACTTAATATATTTTTTATTCTTATACTTTACTTACACATGTGTGTTCGCTATGTAAGATGATTCAAGGGATAATTTTTGTGACCATGATCTCATCAACGTTCCATTTTGCTAAAAAGCCTTTAGTGTCTTCTTTTTCTTAAAACTCACTTCAAATTTACACTCCACTTACACTAGTTCTTAGGCTCACTAAATTATAATCCAATGGTTGATTTTATGTGAAAATGATCTCCTCAATGTTCAAATCATATCAGCCCATGGTTTTCTCCAAATAGACCCACCTGCAACTATATTTCTATAATAATTACACTCGATCTATATGAATGGAAATATGAGCTGACCCAAAGGCTAATTTTTTGTGATGATGATCTTCACTGCTCATGAGAATCCCACAAGATAGTGTAAAAAATGAATAAGCGCATTATTACTAGAGAAAAATTAATAGTTTGTGTAGTGAGTAGGTTTGTAAATGGGTTAATCAAATAACGTGCCATATAATTTACCAACTCTCACGCGCATATGAAAGGAAAAATAGAATTGGATTAAAGCCAACCCAGCGCGTGGGAAATAGAGATTTTAGAACTGATTTTTTTTAAAGATAATAGAAACTATTCGAAATCATTTTGAATCTTTTTGTGTTGGTCCACATGGCATGCGCATCCGAGGGAGTCGCCAAAATGGAATCCCATCAGCATTAGTGATCAATAAAGCAAGCTTGGTGACACCAAAACTCTTAAACGAATATGAATGGTCATCAATTTTGACAGCTTTTACTTTTATTTTTTATTTTTTCTTCTGAATCGGCCTTGGAGTACGCTGTCTTGATTTTAAAACATTATTAATTTAATTGTTGATGATCTCATATTTTTTGTCATGAATCATGTTGATATATTTCGAGGGCTGAGATGAGATATTCCTGAGGTGGGGTCCAGTAATGGTCTCGGAAAGGACAGCGATCTGCACTCTGCAGGATACGTGGCAAATTGAAAACGCGAAGTTTAGTTAATCATGTAATTAATCCAATCATTGATAGGTAAACAATGTACTTGCATAGGCCTGATGTCCTACAACCCCATTTTTGGGCAAGTCTAGTAAGATATGTAAAAATGGATTTTTTAATGTCCAACCTTAGAAGTTAAAAAGTGTTTTTGCTTTAGTGGTAATCCCTTAGAAGGGGTTCAAAAAAAAGAAAAAAAAGAGATAGAGGAAAGAGAGAAAAAAAGAGGAGAGAGAGATATTTTATTAGATTTTTTAAGGAGAAAAAAAAAAAAAAAAAAAAAAGAGAAGTTAATTTTCTATTTTATAGGAATAAAAAAAAAACTTATGCTCAACCGTTGGACGTATCGTCTATTCGATGGGCGTCTCGCTCGTTTATTGAACTCTCCACTAAGGATCCCTAAACTAGTGGCAATGGATTCATTTTAAGATGTTAAGGGACTCCACTAGAGTTGCCCTTACTGATTATGATTTGAGTGGCCCATTTTTTTATCTTGGATGATAAAAATGGGGACATGACGATATTAAGGAAGCTGAATTGGTTAGAGGAGAAGATCTTGTTTTTGGGCGTTAAACCTAAAACCCATTTGTTAGGGTCTCTTCTCTGATATTTTCATCTCACAAAAAAAAAAAAAAAAAAGCAGAGAATGAAAATGACATCCTCGTATTGGAATAAAAGTAATAGACTTAACAATTTTATTTTTATTTTTTTTTGGTATACATAGTCCCTAACTAATTTTGAAGATGAAATATATCATAGATCAAAATCATCCTTTGCTGACGTAAATAGCTAGGGTTAAAGAACAAGGGAGGTGATGTTAAACCCTCTAATGCATGTTCTTCTTTTGTATATAACCTATGTTAAAGAGCACATGCACGTACCCAGTGTAAGAAATTAACATGCATGTCCTAACACCTGCGCACATTGCAAGGCCTGTAATTAACCATAATGAGTCAAGGTAGTAGCTAATTAATTAAGTCATTATACAGCATTGCAATATGTTAAAGACACGATAAATATATATAAATGAGAGCAGTTCGGCTACCATCACTAAAATGCCCTCACTTGCACTATCATTTATAGCCATTGGATCTCTCCCTTTCAACGCTCCAGATCGTTGATGACGTGGCGACCTCTATTAAAAAGAACCCGACCCGTTTTAACTTTCGAGGTCTGAACCTGACGAACTGACACACTCTGACCGACAGAGACCCCATCTTTCCCTTCTTTTCCATTTCTTTCTCTCTCTTCGTCCTCTTTCCCTTCTTTTCCATTTCTTTCTCTCTCTCTCAGGAAAACTCTCTGCTAACCCTAGACCCTTTCTCTCTCACACGATGCTACTCACACGATGCTACCATTACAGATCGAGGTTCATGTTGAGTTATCGATGAAAATCTGGATTATACGATCAACTTCATCCCGGTATCACAGATCCCGTCCCGTTGAGGTAAGAAAAGCAACCCTGTTTCAAATTTTTTTTTTGTCTCCCTCTAGATTGTATCTAGAGGGAGATCCAGATCCTTTCTTTCTTTATTTTTTTAGTTTTTTATTCCTGAACTGTTGTTATGTTTCACCTATGTTCTTTTGTTCCTGAACTGTTGTTATGTTTTGGTTAAGGTTTTTTTTATGAGCTAACCTCTTAACTATTTTCTTTTCAATTGTTTTGGATTGATTATGTGCCTCGATGTAGCATAAATGAGTACTAGTGAGAATATTGAACCAATAGATAAGATTCAAGATATCGATAGCAATAAAAAATCCAGGATACCATCGTTGGGTACGACATTCTCCTCTATTGAAGAAGCGTATGAATGTTATCAAGATTATGGTAGAAGGATGGGTTTTACTGTACGTAAAAGGACATCATATAACACTAGACATAGACAAGTGTGTAGTAGAGTTGTGTTTACTTGTTCTTGTGAAGGAATGCATAGAACCAAGTCTGATACTAGTGATGGGACTAAAAAGAAGAGAATTAATACTTCAACCATGAGGACCAATTGTAAGGCTAGGTTGCGTATAGCTTTGGACCCAAAGCTTGGGGAATGGTTTGTTAAGTCATTCGTAGAAGAGCATAACCATGCTTTGGTAACCCCCTCAAAGCGGTCTCTTATGAGGTGTAACAAGTTTATGCATCCTGCAGCTAGAAGTTTAGCAGAGGCATTCAATAGAGAGAGAATTCCAGTTGGGAAGGTCGAAAGTTAAGCAAATAGACAAGATTGAGCTAGTACGAGAACATACTGATGAAAAACTTGATGAGCCCATGTGCTAGTTCAGCTGAGCCGACAATGGGTGACCCACACGTATCCAAAACAAAAGGTAGAAGGCCTGATAAAGGGAAAGAGACAGCATTGACCCCTGCTAGTAGTAATGGTCGCTACAAGAGTTCATTGGAGGTATCTCAAACAAAGAAGAACCCAAGGGCTTGTAAGACATGCCATATGCCAGGCCATGATAGGCGCAACTGCCAGAAAAGAAAGTCCCAACAGTCAACTGTCGTTGTTGGAGATGCTGGTAAGTTCACACAAGTCATAGTAGTTGTTGTAGAATCATGCAGAATACTATCAAAGAAACCTCTATCTGATGATAATTTAGACTATGGTTTCATTTTTTCCTTAGCATTATATTACTGATCAGAAGTATATTTTACTCTTTTATAGGTATGACAGATGTTGATGCAACCGTGACAGATTTAACACTTGATGGTATTGAAATGGAATAGGAAGGTAACTAATTTTTTTTTATACTGTGTTATATAGGATATGGTCCATCACATTTGTAAAATTAGATTCTAAATTGCATCCACGTTTCTTTGGTATTTCAGATTTTGGATCTTTGGAAGATTGTGGACTAAGTTTCTTTGACCGAATCAATTGAAGTAGTACTACTGCAAGAATGAATAGATTGATACGTGATGGTTCAAGTTCTGGATCGTTGTTATGTTTCAAATTGCTGAATTTGAAATGTTAATGCTAGTGTTTTGTAAGGTGTTAAGACACTGAAATACAGGATTGTTGTTTTTGGAAATTTAATGTTTAGACTTTGAAAGATGTCATAAATTGAAAGACAGGATGCTTTTTTTTGGAAATTTAATGTTTAGACCTTGAAAGATGTTATAAATTGGAGCCTTTTGAATCAGCATCATTATTGCAAACAGAATCAATGCGTGAAATTTTACCTCTGGAGAACGATATGAGTACTATTAGAATATTAGATTGTTTCATTTTTATCATACGATTTCTCAGAGTTGCATGGACCCATACGCAAAGAGTAGAATAAGAAGAATTAAAAGGTGTTAGGGGTGGGGGTTCGGAAGTAACTCCGTATGAGTTAGAGAGAGACAAATAGAGAAGAGTCAGAGTTGTAACTTAAAACGTCTGTATTGGCAGAATTCAAATTTTCAGAGCCCAGAAACAAAAATAATAACACATTTCCACCAACAAATAAAAATAAGAACTTCAAATCGATAGATAGATAATCCATAAAATTAGTTTTTAAAGAAGTTAGTGATACAGAGTAAAAGAAATAACTATTTCTTCTCTTTACTAATACCATCCAACTGATCTAACAGATCGTGGCAGAATTCACTATATCTTATCGCTGCACGAGCCTCAACATTTAATTTTAAGCGAATTTTCTGTAATGTTTCCACTCCCTTTTGCTCTTTCCCTTGCACTTCCTCTTGCTCTCCCCTTCGCGATGTAGAAGCATTGTCGCACAGTGGCTTCTTGGAATCAATGTCTTCCTTCCAAGCAAAGAATCCACAATTTTCTTTGTTTTTCTGTATTGATACATAGAAGATGATGTTAAAAGAAATAAGATAATATTTCAATCAACGAATTAACACATAGTTCTTTAAAAAAATTTAAACTTAGGTACCTCCGGATATTTCGATGACTTAGGACAACAATAAAATTTTTTACCAGCCGTTTTCGCGGTATGTGATGTTAGTAATTGGCATGGACCCTTACCGCATACGCACATGCAAAGCTCGTCTACCCAACACCAAAATTTACACTCTTCAGGCCTCTAAATACATACATATATGTTAGTACAACTTTAATATATTCAGTATTCCATTTATAATTGCTCAAAACAATAACATCATGAGACCTACATTATTTGGACATTGCGCATAGAGACGCGAGGGGTTGTACTTTGTCCCACTTTTTTTTATCGTGCAATACTGATCGCAGCAGATGCATGGAATTGCGTATGGATTACCTCTATATTTTTCCATTCCAACGAAGAAAAATACTATTTAACAGTAAAAAAAGACAAGTTAGTATCAAACTACTGTAACTCAAAACAAATTATGTCCAGTAACACATATTCAGTCAAATCTCTAGCACTACAACTTTAAATTATTAGGAATTCAATAATAAATCCAGCAAAGTAACAGATGTAGATTACTGAACATGTATGTGAAGGAGAAATATATATATGCAAAATATACAGCCCAATTCATTGAAAAAAGAAAAACAGAAACCACCATATCAATGAGAAAAAGCACAAAAGAACTTTGCAAGCATATGCCTAGACAACAGTCAGATAGATAAGTTCAAATATGTATAGAAATCAAATTTTGAAAAAAGAACAAGAGCAAGAAACAGCAGCAGAAATCATTTGATTGTTTTTATGGATTTATTCTTTATATAAAAAAAATGTCAAGCAGTATAAAAATAAATTAGGGATTGATGCTCTATACAATCAAAAGAAATAAAAACATGATTACAGTATAAAATAATGGGATCGATGCTCTCAAAGCAACTAGATCTGTCTTTTTAGTAAAACCCTAATCCGCCTCCATATCAACTAGATCTGTAATGGTAGCATTGTGTGAGTGTAGTCGAGAAGAGATGACGAAATGGGATCGATGCACACTATTTTAAAAAAAAAACCAGCAGGAATTCGAGAAGAGATGAAGAAATGGGGGGTGGGTTGCTTTTCTTACCTCAACGGGACGGGATCTGTGATACCGGGATGAAGTTGATCGTATAATCCAGATTTTCATCGATAACTCAACATGAACCTCGATCTGTAATGGTAGCATCGTGTGAGAGAGAAAGGGTCTAGGGTTAGCAGAGAGTTTTCCTGAGAGAGAGAGAAATAAATGGAAAAGAAGGGAAAGAGGAAGAAGAGAGAGAAAGAAATGGAAAAGAAGGGAAAGATGGGGTCTCTGTCGGTCAGAGTGTGTCAGTTCGTCAGGTTCAGACCTCGAAAGTTAAAACGGGTCGGGTTCTTTTTAATAGAGGTCACCACGTCATCAACGATCTGGAGCGTTGAAAGGGAGAGATCCAATGGCTATAAATGATAGTGCAAGTGAGGGCATTTTAGTGATGGTAGCCGAACTGCTCTCTATATAAATATATAGAGAGAGAGAGCACAAATCTCAAATCAAATAATTTTTTTGTCTCTTACAGGACAGCATCTATGTGGAACTCTTGCTTGGTATGCAGTAAAAATTCTCAAATATAAATATTTACAGGTCATCCTGTGTTAGTATAGATATTTTATTTGTGAATGTATTTAATAGCAAATCTTTTGTTGGATTTGCAGAGGGAACTTCTAAAATAAACAATCTGTGATTTTTAAAAAAAAAATTTAATATACATATAAACTTTTAATTAGTACTTACAAAAACTTTAAATATTCGCATTTGCAAATTTTCACGGCATACTCAACAAAGCTAGCCTTGATTATTAAAAAACCAACACCAAAAATGAATGAATGAAATAGAGAAGGGACAGACAGTAAAATGCATTATGGAGGTGTACTAATTAATTAATAGTCTGTTTAGACAAAGGATTTTAGAGAGAGATTTGTGGGGACCAGAGATTTTAAGAAAAAATATAATATGATTTTTCCACCAAATTCCTAGTCCATACAAAATCCATCCCCCAAATCCCTTGTCCAAACAGACTATAAGTTATATATTACAGCTCTACTGTTAGACCCGACCATATTACAAAACAAATGCCATATTCTTATGTGGCATGGTAGGTTCCACTGCTACATAAGTTGGAAACCCCCTCGTAACACTTTTGGGAGGGAAAAAGTGGTAGGTCCCACCCTGTCACATAAATATATGGTATTTATTTTGTAACATGGGTGGACCAAAAAACTTTATTGTATATATTAACACTCATCACTAGTGACTTGGAGGCTGACATGACTGACATTATTTACTACTTATTAAGGATGTCATTTAAGTATATACTTAATTAAGTACGTACTGTTCATTTTTTACACTAAAATCCAATCAATTACAGGTCGGATCTTGCTAACATGCATGGATGCCAACTCGATCGCAAAAACTGTTCAAATAAAAATAAGAACATGCAAAGAACCAATATTCACTTAATCCAACCTTCTACACGTGGACATTACGTGTTGGGATCCACATCCTGACAGTACCACCGTTTACGACCACTACTACGTATACCTTTAACAATTATATTGTTCATCAATCTCTATCTCCTCATTATATATATCATATTTTCTCTCTCTAACTTAGCAATTAAGTACATTTTCTCTCTCTAGACATTTTCTCTCTCTGTATTTTTGTTTGTATTATGTGAAATATTGATACACATGAATGTCTACCATATATAGATGATGCGTATATTTAAGCTCACAAAACTAACACTACTTTGAATCTTCCAATATTCAGCTAGCTGGCTACCAACAAATTAAAGCAGCAATATGGGATGGTGGGAGGATAACAAGCCTGTAATGGCTATGCTTGGTTTGCAGTTTAGCTATGCAGCTGTTGCTCTCACCACCAGATCTGCTCTTTTACAAGGAATGAGCCCTAGGGTGTTTGTTGTTTATAGACAAGCCATAGCCACTCTGGTGCTTGCTCCTATTGCATATTTCTCTCAATTAGGGTACATATATACAGTCTCTCTCTATTCTATATACTCTCTCCATAGTCCATATTTTCTCTCTTAACTATCTTTTTTAATATGACAGGGGAAATAAGTCAAGGTCCTCTTTAGGGATGAGGAGCTTTTCTTTGATCTTTGTTGCTTCTCTGATTGGGTAGTATATTGTCCCTATACTCTTTCTCTGCGCTAGCATGAGGGCTTTTTAAGTTTTTCATATTCGCCTAGCGATTGATGTGAACCATTGACTTCTTTGAATCGCCCCCTTGATCTGTTATATCATGTTGAATAATCATTTTTTCTAAAAGTTTAAACTCGTTGAAAGAATTATTAATATTATATTTATGCAGAATTAAGAGTGTGTCTATTGCATATATGTCCTTACTAAATTTATAGCTATAATGGAGTTGTATTTTGTTTGTATCTAAAACTGATGAGAGATATGGTCACTGACTAAGGTTTTGGCTTTGTGTTTATGTGTATGCAGTGTAACAATCAACCAGAATATATACTTTGAAGGTCTATATTTGGCATCTTCATCAATAGCTAGCGCAATGGGCAACCTAGTCCCTGCAATCACCTTTCTTATAGCAGCTTTGGTTGGGTACGTGATTCCATCAAAGCCCATCACTTAATTTAGGGTTTCTTTCGACATACCCTTTTTATTATGGCTAATTTGTCATGTCTCTTTTTAAAATTATAGCATATATAAACTCTTGACCTTGGTCAATTTTTATTGATCAGCAATAAGCAAGCAATAAGCTCAAAGGTTCAATTAACATATGGTGTTAGTGTAAAAATAAAATGACCAAATTAATTATTATTTTTGATTTTTTATATAACCCCAGCAAAACATGTCTTTCGCTTTCCTTGTTGAGTGCATATTGAATTGTGTGTGCATTGAGGCGTGCATTGAATATGGATATTGGTGAATATTTGTGTCTTGTCATGTTTTCCAAAATTCTAGTTATAACAAGTCCCTTGATTTTTCACTAATTAAACTTAGGTCTCTGGACCAATAGTAATTTTAGTTGATTTCTTCTGACTTTCAAATTTACAAACAGTACTAAAAGTCCAAAATACTCTTTTAGGGAAATTTAATTTGCACCCAACTTTTAATTTTGAACTCCGTTCTTACACACCTGCTAGTGAGGTCACAAGAAGATGATCCAAGAAATAAATTTCTTTTTAAAGATGATCATCTCATATTCTCATCATATAAATTAATAGTCTGTTTGGACAAGGGATTTTAGGGAGAGATTTTGTGGGGACCAGGGATTTTGAAGAAAAATATAACATGATTTTTCCACCAAATCCCTGGTCCCCACAAAATCCCTCCCCCAAATCCCTTGTCTAAACGGACTATAATATTCTCACAAAAAAAAAATCAGATAGTTCTAAAACTTTTAACCTTATCAAAAATTTGTTGAAATTAAATTAATGGTTAAACAGATGAGCACTTAAAATTTAAACCAGAAAAAAAAAAGTGATGGAAAATAATTTTGATCATATATATATATAAACAAATTTTGCTTAATTTATAGAAACATAGTTGTATGTATATATTTGTTAATTTTTTTTTTCTTCTGACGTCCCGGGATATATATAGATTTGAGAAAGTGAATATAAGAAGCTTGAGTACCGTGGCTAAGATATTAGGGACAATCGTATGCGTCAGTGGAGCAGTTTGCATGGCATTTGCCAAGGGTCCAAAGCTCCTCAACACTACAGAATTTAGTCAACAAAATTCTCTCATTTTGCACTACTACTCGGCTGCAGCTGGAGTTGGAGTTGGAGTTGGAGTTGGAGGAGGTGATGATCAGAATACTACTTGGATGATGGGTTGTCTTCTTCTGTTTGGAAGTTGTTGTTGCTGGTCTTTTTGGCTCATTTTACAGGTACTTAATTATTTTGCCCTAGAAATTAATCTCCTCGATCAATTATCTTCTCCTTATTAAACTTCTTTTACTAATTAACAAACATTAATTGCCCGTTAATTAAATATAATTTGGGTTTAATTTATGATAATTACAGGTCCCCATGTCAGCAAGCTGTCCTGACCACCTTTGTTTATCAACTTGGATGTGTTTCTTTGCAACAATACAATCAGCTATTCTCACATTCTTCTTGGAACCAGACCCAAACGCCTGGCGTCTACATTCCAGTTTCGAACTTTTATGTGCACTCTATTCTGTATGTATTCTATCAATTTTTTTTTCCAGTATTAATTTATCATTTAGGGTCGGAATTCTAGGGCGCCGAGTTTCGACAAAACGTTTTGACAAAAACTCTGACCCTTAATTTCAAACAATAAAACTTTTTGAACCGACTAGTTTACAAAATTGGTGCCAGATATTTATGTAGCAGGGTGGGACCCACCACTTTTCTCCCTTCAAAAGTGTTATGAGGGGAGTTTCCGACTTATGTGGCAGTAAAACCCACCATGCCAATCATCTGTGCAATTTGACTCGTGACTGAGCAGCACAGCCACCTATACGTCATATAGGCGTGAGGGGTGGGGTTGGCCATGATCCCTCGGCCTTTTGAGTGAGTACAATTGTTTGCATGTATAAGAATTATTTTATGATTGTCACATAAAGACGTATATATAAACTCATTACTGGACCTTCAATCCTGACTAAGCCCCTACACTCTGCTAATATAGTCCTTGATTAATTCAAGGTCTGCGGATTGAAAATTTTAATAGTCCGTTGGGATAGGGGATTTTAGGTGGGGATTTTGTTGCGACTTAAAATCCCCCATTCAAATAAACTATAAATTTTTTTTTGTCAAAACGTGGTGTCCCAGAATCCATGACCCATTTATAAAACCATCTATCTACATAGTTACAAAGGAGCCTGATTTTGTAGACCCGCGTTTAACATGTGTCAAGACAGGGTCGTATCTGAGCATATGCGGCATAAGCAACCGCATAAGGCCCCGAAATTTTGAGGGCCCCCAAAATTATATGTTACTTATATATAGTAACATAAGTTAGTTTATTACTTTATTATCATACTCCTAGTTGTTTGGAAATCGTTTTCATTTTTATTTCTTTATTTATTTAGAATAGAAACTCCTAATTATTTATTTAGAATATGTAGAATCTCTTAAATCTATACTATTAGTTAAGAGAATGGGGTTTTTTGGGGCATTTTACTTTTGTTGTCCTTGAAAAAATTATTTTTTGTTAAAGTTTAACTTTACTTTGAAATGGTATAATGGTCATCTTTTGCCTCTAAAAAAAGGATAAATTAGTAATTTTATTCTAACCAAAACATAACCGTTTCACTTTTACAAAGGAAATTAAATCTCTTCCATGATTTTCTCCCACTTTCTCTCTCCCTGAACTATCCCTAAAATCTCTCTGTAACTACCTACTCCATTTTCACATTTCAATCAGTGCAATGGATATTTGTATTTTTTGGTTTTTTTATAATTAATTGCATTAATAGTTTATCACAAAACTAGTGTAAAAAATAAACCCAGTGTGAGAAATACGTGCAACGCACGTGCACAACGCTTGTATATTATAATAACAATTCAACAAATTGTATTCTTTGTTATGCATCTCTTTTTTCGTTTTTCTTTTTCAAGTATCTAATAGGGTTTTTTAACCTTAGCTATTTTCTTGTTTAGTACTTTTGTTTATAAAATTTTTATGTGAATTTGAACTATACTAACTCCACATATTTTTTAATCATGGTATGTAGGCAGTCCTAAAGTAACATGGGTGCCACCGTTTTAAATAAATAAATAAATGTATTTTTTTTTTAAGTTTTATAACGATTTCTTATTATCATAATTTAAAAATAAAATAAAATCGGGAAGTCATTTTTTTAATTCATCTATGGGGCCCTGTTTTAAGATTTCGCTTCGGGCCCCCAAAATCTCAGATACGGCCCTGGTCAAGAAGACCCCACCATGTAATTATTGGAGACACGAGTGGGTCTCAAAGCACGTACTAATTCCGTTAAAAAGGAGCCTGATTTTGAACTGAATAACTCATCGATCAATCTGGTATTTCACAGGGTGTAGTAGGTTCTGCTTTGTCTTTCTTTGTACAAGCATGGTGCATTTCGCTAAGAGGCCCACTTTTCTCTGCAATGTTCAATCCATTATGCACTGTCATCGTTACAATCTTGGCTTGTTTAATTCTTCACGAAGAGCTCTATACAGGAAGGTAAATTAAATACTTTCTCAGTTCTCATTGTCATTTTTCCATAACTACTATTCTCAAGATCATCTTTGTTATAACTTTCCCCACTTTTTCTTATACTCTGTTTACACCGCCTGTAGGGTCCATTTTGAGTTGACCCCAGGTTGATTTTATTTTTATTTTTTTCTTGTTTTATCTATTATTAATTATTATGAAAAATCATTAACTCAAAGATGATATTTTTGTACTGTTTTGATTTCAGCTTGGTAGGTGCTTTTGCTGTAGTAGCTGGTCTATATGTTGTACTCTGGGGTAAAGCCAAAGACTTAGAAAAGATTATTGAAAGAGATCATATCAGCACTACTACTCCAACTGATGATTCAAAGAAAGTAGTAAATATTTTGATCCAAGACTCTACTGATCAGGAGATTTGCAAAATTGATTTAGAGGAACCCCTCTTGGCCAAGAAATGACCTAATTAAATTATGTCAATAAGAGTTTGATGAAGAACCAAATTGTTGAAGACTGGATAGAGCTAGCATATATATATATTCTCATCCCACCTGTATTATTTTTGTGTCTTAATAATTAATTACTTGTAATTTAGGCTTGTAAGTGAAAGAATTGATTAAGAACTCAAAATTAGTTACAAAGTTTTGTTGGCTTCAGAATCAATTTTGGGAAGCTACATATAGCAACCAATTTAATTATAAGCAATAGAAAAAACATGCTTTGAACAACACTATGAAGTCTTATATACATATTAGGTATATCGCCCTCCCTCTAGCACCGCTCAATACTTCGTAATTAAAGTTTGTGAAATTTTTTTTTTTAAAAAAAGGTATTTCAATTATTTAGCTATTCATTTAAGTGGAATAAAGATTGTGGAAATTAATTTTCTATTCTCCCCACACGTGCTACGCGTTTTGCGCGTACCTACACACACGCCCTTAAATCCACTCTACGCGATTCTACCGTCAAATATTAAAGGGTGTAAGGGTATTAATAGAATATCGAAAAAAAAAAATTATTTTGGTCATTTATATAATAAAATTGTTAAAGGGTATAAGGATATTAGTGGAATATCGAAAAAAAAAAAAGGACAGTTTTGTTATTAAAGACAAATAATTTATGCAATGGCATGTGGGAGTGGACGGTTGACGTTGTACTGCCTATAAATCTCGTCCGTCAAAGTATACCGACCTGAATTGTTATATAGATATGTGTTTAGTCTTTGATTTTGCAGTTTATTGTATATTCCTGATGCACAAATTCTGTTCAATAAAAGTTTCAGCTTTATCACTAAAAATTAGTATTTTTTTAAGGAAAAAATTGTTTTTGGGTGGTATATAAATTGTGAAATTAGGCTTAGGATCGTAAATGTGTACAACTTAAGAGTGTGAGGTTTGGGATGATGGTTGACTTCAAAAAGTTAAACACGGCCACCGGTAACTACCATCCAAAATTGGATAAGGGCTACGAGGAGATATGAGCTGTTCAAAATAGGATAAGGGCAATAAGTGATAAGGGCTGTTTCACCAAAAAAAATTATTATTTTGAGGTACCTATGAGTTTTTTTTTTACTAACCACTTTTCCAAAGGCCACCTACCAAATCCTATCTTCTTCATGCAATTTGTATTCCTTCATGAACCTCCGAACATAATTTTTTGGTCACCGGTAGCATTCTCCGATAGCATCATTTTAGTGTTATTAACATTGTGGATGGTGATGAAGTTGGGAAAGCTCCATTAATAGAGGATTTTTCTCAAAACACTTGGGAAGAGATTATTAGATCTTCCAACCCAATCAAACAAGAAAAATCTGAGGTAAGACAACCTATTAACAAGTTTTTTCTTCCTATTTTTAAGTTCAAAACTACTTTTTTTTTTCGTTCACTGTTTATTCTTACTAGTATGAGGGAACAATATGATAAATGTTCTATCTGGTATATGGGAACAAGATGATAAATGTTCTATCAGGAATAAGGGAGCAATATGATAAATGTCCTACTAGTGATAAGTGAACAAGATGATAAAAGTTCTACCTAGTATATAGGAACATTAAATTTTGAGAAGATACAATGTTGTATCCACTACCACCAACACTACCACCACCAGTTCTATTACCGGGTGATAGAGAACAGAGAGAGAGAGAGGAACATCATATAAACTTTAATATCCTAAAATTCAAATTAAACATATTGGTTAATTGAGGCCGACATAGGTCAATATAAACCAAAGGAATATTAAAAATAACTAAACCATAATGCATATGTGATAAATTTATGACGTATCACTATATTCTTAAACTTGAATAAATTATTTTTAATTTGTTTAACGGTATGGTAATGAACAAATGGACCATTGTCCTAGTATATGTAACCGCCTAATGTCCATTTCAACCGCGTGGAACATAACTTTGCCAACAAAAAAAATACTAAAATCATTTTTATTAATATGCTTGAGAAAATTTGAGTTTGGAACATAAATTTTGAGAATACACAATACGTTTTCTACCACACCGCCACCACTACCACCACCGTTATATTACCGGATGATAAAGAATAGAGGGAGAGTGAGAGAGAAGTATATCATATAAACTTCAATATCCTAAAATCCAAATGTTAGAAATATTGGTTAATTAGGGCTGCCGTAGGTCAATATAAATCAAAGGATTATTGAAAATAACTAAACCACAATGCACATGCGATCAATTATGACGTACCACTATGTTCTTTTCTTCATCGTAGTACAGAACTTTGCAAGAGAAAAAAATTATTTATAATTTTTCATACGCTAAGGTAATGAACATAGGGACAGTTGTCTTAGTCTAAGTAAGCGAATATAGTGTACAAAGATTTGTTCCTTGTGCTAGAAACAAACATAAGTTATTTTTCTCGGCTACCAATTGTTGAACATATGGTCTAATGTTCATGAACTCCGCTTAGAACATAACTTTGGGAAAAAAAATTTAAAATTATTTTTGTTAATATGCTTGGAAAAATTTGAGTTTGGAACTTAAATTTTGAGAAGATACGATGCTTTTTCTACCACCACCACCACTACCTCTACCAGTTCTATTACCGGGTGACAGAGAGCAAAGGGAGAGCGAGAGAGAAGTACATCATATAAACTTTAATATCCTAAAATCTAAATGTTGGAAACATTGGTTAATTGGGGCCACCGTAGGTCAATATAAATCAAAGGAATATTGAAAATAACTAACCACAATGCACATGCGATCAATTTATGGCGTACCACTATACTCTTAAACTTAAATTATTTGTAATTTGTCCTACGCTAAGATAATGAACATAGGGACAGTTGTCCTAGTCTAAGTAAGCGAACATATTTCAGAATGTTCTTTTCTTCATCGTAGTACATTGGTTATGATGTTCAGTTCATGTGTATGGAACATTACATATTTATTTCAAAAAATCAAGTGTTAGAAAACTAAAGTTCGGAAAAATATGTTCCACATCGATAGAAGGAACATGATATATAATGTGCTAAGTTTCTAGGTGGAACATTAGGGTTTAGGGTTTAGGGTTCATGTACGTGATATATAATGTTCGATTCATGTGCGTGGAACATTACATAATTATTTAAAAAAACCAAGTGTTGGAAAACTAAGGTTCGAAAAAATATGTTCCACATCGTTAGAAAGAACATGATATGTAATGTGCTAAGGTTCTGGGTGGAACATTGGTTATAATGTTCAGTTCATGTGCATGGAGAATTACATAATTATTTTGAATAAATAATTAACTCTTGGAAAAAATTTAGTCTGCGCACTGCGTGTGTAGAGGAGAGGGAGAGAGAGATAATTAGAGAGAGAGATAGATAAATTATTTATAAATTTACTATATGTTTAATGTATGCATTCTAAAAATTTGGCGTAGTTACAAAAATGTCATTTTCTGACATATTACGTAATCACAAAAATACATAGCCACGGGATCCCATTTACATCGTGTTACCCTGTACCCCAAAATATAATGACACTAAAATCTCAAAAAGATTCACTCTAACATATTGTGTCACCCTATCTCATTTATAAAATAATAATCAATTGAGATACATCCACAACTTCATAGGGAACTTCGTTTTTCTTTAGATGAATGAGTTTTTTATATTGCCAGATTCTAAATAAATATGGATTCAACCAACTTCTTGCGGCATTTGTGCAATTAGGATACCATTGGACCTCTAGAGCAGGGATTGGTGAGCCATCACTCAGCTTCACTCCGACAAAATGGTTTCCATTCAGGTTTAATCGGATTGCTTTATCTACATTTGTGTCATCCACTGAATCGTCTTCCACCTTCAAACCCTACAACAACAAATATACACGAGTGAGTGAGAGAGTGTACAAAGCTTGAGTTAGTGAGCATTTTGTTCACATGTTGTATTATGTTCGCTATAAAATACAAGTAAGTTCACCGATGAACATATGGTAATATGAACGCCAACAAACATTTCATCATCTTGTTCACTTATGACTTATTGAACATTACTCCTTTTGTTCACTTATCACTAGTAGAACATTTATCAAATTGTTTCCTTGTTCTTGTTAGAATATTTATCATCTTGTTCCCATATACTAGGTAGAACATTTATCATTTTGTTCACTTATCAATAGAAGAACATCTATCAAATTGTGCCCTTATTCCTGTTAGAATATTTATGATCTTGTTCCCATATACTAGGTAGAACATTTATTATTTTGTTCACTTATCACTAATAGAACATTTGTCATATTGTTCGCTTGTTCTGGGTAGAACATTTATCATCTTGTTCCTATATACCAGATAGAACATTTATCATATTGTTCCCTCGTACCAGTAAGAACAAACAGTGACGAAAAAAAAATACAGTTTTGAACTTAAAAATCGAAGAATAAACTTGTTAATAGGTTGTCTTACCTGAGATTTTTCTTGTTTGATTAGGTTGGAAGATCCAATAATCTCTTTCCAAGTGTTTTGAGAAGAATCCTCAATTAATGGAGCTTTTTTCCTAACTTCATCACCATCCACAATGTTAATAATACCAAAATGATACCACCAGTGACCGAAAAATTATGCTCAGAGGTTCATGAAAGAACAAAAATTATATGGGGAAGAAGAAGGGGTTTGGTTGGTGGTGGTCGGTGATGGTTTTGTCTTTGAAAGTGGGACAAAAATCCTTTTTCTAACAACCCATATACTAAGGTTTTTTTAATAAAATACTGAATTAATTAAAGACTTTTTTGCAATTTTTAAAACTTTAGTTGTAGTCAAAGTGGTTTGACCTCAGTTTGACTCATAGCCCTTATCCATATCCATATGGTTTATAACATGCCCCTTAATCTAACATGAAAAGGGCTTAATAAAAATAGAGCAAATTGTCTTCCCCCCCCCAAATTATAATTCAAAAATCACTTACCCCCCAAATGTTTCAGAAAATCACTTTCCCCCCCACTGTTATCATTTCCGTCACTTCTCCATCCAAGTGACTCACGTGCACGTCATGTGACTCCAAAAATGTTCTTAATACCCTCCCCTCTAACTAACCCAACCCAACCCAAGTTAAGTTTTGTTAATGACGTGGCAGCATCCTAACGACCCTAGGATGCACGGCCACGATTAGAACTATAATTTTATGACCGTTGTTTCCAAACGGTCACTGATCACTCCCCTTATAAAAACTCTCTTCTTCCTCTAAAAACTACATCTTCTTCTTCCATACTTCTCTCTAGATCTTAAGGCTCTATTTGAAGTTCTATTTTGTTGAAATTTCAAGGATGGGTGGGGGAAAAGCTTCATCTCAGGTAACTATGAAACCCTTTTTTGCATTTACACAACCCTAAACTATGGTTTTCTTCTCTCTGGTTCGTTTTGAGAAAATGGGGGGTTAAATGATATTCCTGATTATCCAGTGGGGGGTAAGTGAAAATCGAAATTTAAGCTAATTTTTTTTAAATTTTGAAACAGGTTTCATGCCAAGCTTGTTCCAGGGAAGGACATGACTCTGTTGACTGTCCTTGGGTTTACACAAGATGTAGGAAGCCCAGCTGTAATGGGATTCGAAAATTACTACGATCTTTTCAACCCACTTCTTTGGGTAAAAAGTTTTTTACCTGCCAACATCCTACTTGTAATGGGTTTCAATGGTTTGAAGAGGCTTTTAATGGAGTGGGTTCTTCATCAACTCAACATCCATACGGAGATGGGTGCTTCGGTTGTGGGGCAACCGATCACTGGATCAAAGCATGCCCCTGGAGAGACACCCCATGTACTGAGCCAAACTGTAAAGGGATAAGAAAGTTGAAAATTTCAGGGACTGAACATAACTATGGCATCTCTTATCTAAAATGCCTTGAGTGTGATACTTTTGAGTGGTTGAGTGATGTGTTAGTGGCATCAAAAGCCAAAGAACTTGAATGCAATGTGGAGGAAATATGTAGTTTTATTGTGAACAAGATGAACCTTAATAAGCAATAGAAGACTTTTAAGCTGTTTACTATCCTGGGTGTTTCACTGTGATATAAAACCTGTATAACACAACTTATCAAACCATATAACACAACCTGTATAACATATGAATGATGGTTTCAAACCACATAACCCCTTTGATTAAGAAATATAACCTGTATAACATATCCATCAAAGAGTTCATATCATCCACAACATGTTTAACACCTAAATTGTTTAAGAAACATATTAAAGTAGATCGCAAAGCATAGGTCTAACATGACCACCAAGCCAACATCCACCAAAACTCAAAAAGATGAGTTTCATCCTAAATCATCCACATCATCCATAAAAAAGAAAAAAAATTCTAAAATAGATTGTTTTTAGTTTGGTGCTTCATCTCCCCCAATACCACTAACACCTGAAGAAGAAGGCCCCTTCTGCTGCTGCTGCTGCTGCCCATGTTGTTCTTGCTGGTGTGGTGTTCTTGAACTTGAACCCTGCCATCTTGGGATACCCCCAAAGTAAGAAGGCACTCCATCAAAATTCACAGATTGGTGGAAGGTTTGGTGAACCCTTCCTCCACTCATAGTCTGTGAAATGCTCTGTTGCACATTGACAGGTCTACCTCCACCCCTAGCCCCAGATTTTCTTCCCAAACCTCCTCTGGTTCTAACTCTGGTTTCAGTTCCACTAACTGAACCCTCTGTTGCCATAGATGCAGATTTACTAGTCTGTGGTCTTGTTCTTTTTCCCCTTGGTGAAGTTGCTGCATCCCTTCCTCTGTTACCAGAACCAGTTCCAGTGCTACTTTCTTCCTGTCCTCCTTGGCTTGTTCTGCTGCGAGCTAAGCCACCCCTTGTCCTTGGTCTCTTTCTACTCTTCCCACTGCAAGTCCTAGAGTTGTGCCCAACAATCCCACAAAGGGTGCACTTCCTCTTGTTGGTGCTACTACCCGGGTTCTCATCTGGATCCTTTCTCCTTCTCATTTTAGGTCTCCCTGGTGTTGTGTAAACAATAGGAGGCTTCACTTGTGAATTCGGCTGCAAAGAGATAAAATTTGTATTAAAATCCTAGGGTTTGCAATATTATAATATTTACATGTTAGCCTTAAATATGGGGGTATGTGATCCCTAAAAGTACTCAAAAAAGTAAATGTGGGGACATATGATACCTAAAAGTACTCAGAAAATTAATAAAAAGTATATATAACTTACTTCACCCCAGTCACTCTGGTCTGCTAAAGGGAGTATTGAAAGAGCATAGGCAGTTCTGTAGGTTGCCACATAGTAGTCTTCACTGCAATATCTACAAGGTCAATAATATATAGTTATTAATGAAAAATAATTGCAAAATTATATAAATGACATAGTTAATATTTTTTATACTTATTCAAGCCAATTTGGCCTTCTTGAAGATAATATTGCCATTGCATGGACACATGGGACGCCCCTAAGCTGCCAACTCACACAAGAGCAGTTCTTGCTCTGCACATTGACAACCCACTTACCCCCATAGAAGCTCTCAACTTCATAGTTGAAGTCATCTGATGGTCTCACTATAAAGTTCCCAAGTGTGCTCTGCAACTTAGTTAACCTCTTTTGGGCAGTTGGAACTAAGGCAACAACATCCCATTGCCTGGCTGATGTCCTCCTCTTGTAAAACATCGTCATCATCATCAAATGGTACCTCTCTAGCAGTAAGAGGATTGGCTTATCCCTTAACTTAATTATCCAATTGTTGAATGACTTGACTCAGAAAAATTATTGGTTACATGTTCAGAATGTGTGAAGTGTGGAAATTTTGACGTGGACCAACTCTTTGGATCCTCATTCATCAAGTAGGTATATGCCCTTGGGTCTTGCTCCTTAACCTGCTCTATCCATAGCTTGAAATCACTCTCTTTGTAAGACTTGGCTGCATTCCACACAGTCATCTCCAATATCTTACCCAAAAAAGGGAAATGGTTCCTGAAATTCTTGTACATGTGTCTAAAGCAATACCTGTGATCGACTCGACCCTCAAAAACTTTCTTCACTGCTGGCAATAACCCCTTCTGTCTATCTGAAATAAAAGTAATCTTCCTTCGGTGCTTAAGGATATGTGGAGCTAGAGCTTCAAGAAACTTGGTCCAATTCTCAAGGTCTTCAGATCTGCATATATAGATAGCAAGTGGAAACAACCCATTCCTAGCATCTAATGCAGTAGCTGCTAAAAGCACTCCACCATACTTTCCCTTAAGGAAAGTACCATCCAACCCTATGATGGGTCTACACCCTTCCACAAAACCCACAAGAGATGCTTTGTAAGCAATCAAGCAATGTTTGAATGTCAGCTCTACATCATCCCTAGAAAAAGTTGCCAGGCTATCTGGGTTGGAAGCTAGCACCTGTTGACAAAATTCAGGAATTAGAGCATAGCTCTTATCAAAGCTTCCAAATATCCTCACTAATATCTTATTCCTTGCTCTCCAGGCTGTTTGATATGAGATCTTAGCCTGATACTTCCTCCATACTCTAATCTGAAAATCTTCTGGACTCCAACAATTTTGATGATCTCTAAAATCTTGATCCAATACATCTGCTACCCACCTTGCATTCACCATTGGATGTCTTTCCTCTTGGTGGCCTTGACAATTATGTTCAAGTACCAATTTCCGTATACTCCAAGCTCGTTGGTGGGGTAACTGCCTCGCATTACATTCCCACTTACAATCTTCAACCTTACATTTGGACCTCATCCTGTAACTTTCACTCTTCGATGAAACAATTACAAATTTTTTAACAATAGTATAGGTTCGAAGGTGCAACCTATAAGCTTTTGCTGATGCAAACTCCATACCCTTTTCAAGGGTGAGTCCTTGAATTATTGGTTCAGGATCTTCCTCATACAAATCATCACAATCCCTAACAAACTGAGCATAAACATGATGAGGGAAGTTGGGGACTTCACCATCATCACCCCTATCATCCTCAACTCTGTCTTCATCATCATCACTGCTAGAAGCTTCAACCTCAACTGTGTTCTCATGCTGATCATCCTCTTTCTCACTGTTTTCTCTTTGTACAAATCTCTCTTCTGCATGCACTGGAGATGGCTCAACTGGAATACCCATCTCATCCACTTCTACTTCAGCTTGTTCTTCATTATCTTCAACATAATCATGTTCCATATCTGCAGAAAAATACTGCTACTCAATTTGACTTGCTTGTGTAGCAGCTGCCCTCAAGAATGACTCATCAACATCCTCATCTGCATTATGTGTGCATAGGGTGGTAAGTTGGGGGTGTTTTCAGCCACACTAGCTTGAGTATATTCCTCAGCCACATTTGAAGAGTCATCCAAATCAATTCCAATACCTGTCCCTGAATCATCTAGATTCTGTACAGTAGATCTTGCAACTGTCTCAGTTGCATCTTGTGATTCAGCTCCACAACTGGCACCATCCAAATTCAGTACCCTTTTCACTCCTAAACTATTCAACTTTTCCTTCTGCAAAGCCTGTAACCTAGGACTCTTCCTGGTGACTGTAGAAGAAGGGGGTTTGTATGGTTTATGGGCCACAACCTTTTGTGGTGTTGCCTTTCTCCTTTTTTTGATAATCTTATTAATACGCTTCCTAGGTATTACTACTTCTGACAACAAGGGAGGGTTGGATATTGCTTCAGAGACTGGGGGAGCACACAACTTTAGATGGAGTTCTATGAAACTAGTGTGATCAACCTGTGCCTCAAGCCACATCCTGAAAAAATCTATATCATCTTCTATTTGTTCACTCACTCCATCATGAACCCAAATCAATTCAAACTCAGACTCCTGTGTCAGGTCCTGTAAGTCTGTTTTTAGCCTCCCAAAGAACACAACTCTACTCATTTTATCTCCATCAAGATTTTGGAATTCATGTACCCTACCACTATAGTGTACCCTGACATTCCTGGTAGGGTATGAAAATCGATTACTGCAAAAAAACCAACATTAACAGTATTGTATAATGATCAACTGAAATGAACCACAACAAACACCAATTATTACACCAATCATCATAAACAACAAAAAAATTCAACAACCACAACAAACACCCACATATAACAATCCTTATATATATAAACCTTTAATCCATATCATCAGTTCAAAAAAATTGGGGTTTCATATAACAATATCATATTAGCAATATTGTATAATGATCAACTGAAATGAACAATGAAACACCAATTATTACATATTCTAATGTCATCATGAACAACAAAAAAAATCAACAACCACAACAAAAAAATATGCAACTCCTAAAGAAAGAAAAAAAATCAGTAACAGAGAAGCTTAATATGCAATCAAGTGTTCTCTCCTTCATGTTCTACAATTAGGGCAAAGTTACGTTCTAATGGTACACTAAATTTTTCATTCCCAAATTTTTATAGTATCTGAAAATTAAAGTTACAAGAACAGATCCAATTTACACATACAAATGAACTGAAAATGTGTATTTTCATCATAAAATTAGGGCATTCTGAATAAACAAATGCCCTAATTTGTTAATGCATTTGTGGGTTTTAGTTAGGGTGGAGCTAGGGTTTCAGTTAATGCATTTGGGAGTTTCAGTTAGGGTAGAGCTAGGGTTTCAGTTAATGCATTTGGGGGCTTCAATTAACAAATGCCCTAATTTGTTAACGCATTTCAGGGTTTCAGTAGGGCAATTTGTTAATACATAAACAAAATGCCCTAATTTGTTTAGGAATTTTCATCATAAAATTAGGGCATTTTAGGGTTTCAGTTACTGCATAAGGGGTTTGATTAACAAATTAGGGCATTTTTAGACATTTAGGGTTTAAAAGATTAGCACAATTTCAAACACTAGATTACGGAGAGAGAGGGAGAGTGAGAAAGATTACAATAGTTTAGAGGACTTACAGGGTCCGGTTGAACATTCTACTGGCGAACCCAAAACCACCGACCAAGATCTCCACGATCTTCAACTGAAAATGGCTCCTCGATCTTCAACTGAAAATAGCTGCTCGATCTACAGTGACAGGATAAGAAGAGTGTTTGCAGGGGGCGTATTTAGCTACCTCGAACATGACGTGGAGTCCATCATCGACTTCGTTAGAGTTCTTCAGCTTTGAAGGAGGAAAGTAATAGAAATGGCGTCAAAAGGGGGATGACTATCTTTGTTAGACTAAAACGGTCATAAAATTATAGTTCTAATGGTATTAAGGATATTTTTTGAGTCACATGACATGCACGTGAGTCACTTGGATGGAGAAGTGACGGAAATGATAACAGTGGGGGGGAAAGTGATTTTCTGAAACATTTGGGGGGTAAGTGATTTTTGAATTATAATTTGGGGGGGAAAAGACAATTTGCTCATAAAAATATGCCCTTGTGAATCTTTTAAAATACTTTTAAACCCAAAAACTTATTTTTTTTGGTTAACTATTCTCGCACGTATGTACCACGTTTATGCTTTGATTAATTTCATCAATCAAACGGCTAAGTTTAATCCAGTACTTACCAAAAGTGAAAATCGAACTTCTTCTTTGTCACATTTTACTGTGACTAGCCAGGGGCACTCATCCGATCCGTTGCGATGGGCTGGGCCAATCTCAGGCTAGGTATTAATTGAGCCTAGTTTAGTCGTTTTTGGGTTTGAATTTGGTTGGGCCTCAAAGAAAATCCCAAAATTCAGCCCATGCCCTTAGCCTGTCAATTTCGGTTCAACTTACTGGCCTCCTCGGGTCATGTTTTCAAAGACTAATGGTAGAGATACCAAAAATTCATCCCAAATTTTATTTTTATTATATAGATATTTTAAAAGAAGAACAAGAAAACAAATGAAGTGAATACTTGTTTTAACCAAATCTCCTTTTCACTTAAGAGTACATTTTGGAATGAATTTTTATGTAGGTCTATGATATTTCCACAAATTTTTTTACTAATTCTACACAATTTAAATTTGTTTTGTTGGTTCCATACAGTCGATAATACAAAATGGTTTGTCGGTTATGTATGGCCGATAGTACTAGTTTGTCGATTCTAAGTTCTTTACAGATACTTTTATGAAATTTATATTGTCAGTTCTGAGTTACCGACAAACAATTCGGCCAACAATTCGGTTTTAGTAGTGTGGAAATATCCGCTGTGTTTTTTATATGGCCAATGATATTTTCGCACAACTAATTACTATACCTACACAACTTTTATCCAAATTGTTCGTTGATAATCCAGAACCAACCATACAAAATTCATAAAATGATATATTAGTAACCTAGAATTGCCAAACTAAATGTTGTCGACCATACATAATTGACAAACTATTTTATATTGTCAATTGCATAGAACCGACATTATAAATTTAAATTGTGTGACTTTAATAAAAAAAATTATATAGAAATATCAATGGCCTCCTTGTATTAATTGCTCTATTTTCAAACATAGACTTCACTTCTCTAGGGTAATGCTACAAGCACCCCGGATTTGCACACAAAATTGTACCCGGGGTCTAATTTGGGTCTAATTTGAGTCTAATTTGGTCTAACGTGGGTCTAATTTTGGTCTAATTTGAATAAAATAATCAGAGGTATTAGCAAAGGTGCAAATCCAAGGTGCTTGTAGCATTTTCCTCTATATAGACTTGAGATGCGATTCCTGCGAAGTCTGAAAAACAAACGACCCTCAAAAGTATGATCCCCAATCCTTTAGTACAAACCAAACCACCCCTTCTACAAAAAAATAAATAAATAAATAAATAAATAAATAAAATAATAATAATAATAATTAAATTAAATTAAATTAAATTAAATTAAAAAAATTATTATTTATTATTATATTATATTTTGTAAAGTAAACGGTTTACTATTTAATTTTGTCATTATTTTTCTTATAAAGTTGATGGGTTGAAAAGAGAAGAAAAAAGAAAGATTCTACTCCATTGCAATTTGGTTTACCAATTACGAGGAAGAAAATTAGATAGGTACCGCCCACCAACCCAAAAATCTCATTTCGAGCTTCAAGAAAAACCTGAAGGACGTGGTCCATAATCTTCTGCCTCCACAGTTTGATCTGATCTGATCTGATCTCATCACCAAGCAAAAGTGACATGGCCTTAAATTTATATTCTTTTAACCAACTACCTGGTGTCAGAGTCACTCCAGAAATGTAACAACTCATGCAACCCCAATTGACACTTACTTTTCAGCTTTTAAGTAAATAGTTTTTGCTAGAATAATATTAGAATTTAACATCAAAATATTACATGTAATTTTTAAAAGTGGTATGAAGGATTGAAATGAAATTAATATTTTTTCAGCAACTGTTTTAATTAGTTTTCAATCAATAAAATAAACTTTGTTTATTAGTAGATATTCCAAGTGGATAACATATATACATTATAAACTTCTTTTAGGATACATATTTAAGAGCAATGGTCTGCACATATGGCTCACTTCTCCTTCAGCGACCCACCAAAACGCTACACGTGCTCAGTTGGGGATCCTCATTTTTCTTGTAGTTTGACCAAACGTGTAAATTAAGTGTAAGAATAAAATAGATGGCACCTGTAAAACACCAAGGAAATATTCGGCCCCGAGTTGTTGTTTATGCGTGGAATTTACCCAAACCAACTCATTTGGAGCAGCATTGAGTTGTAGTAGTAGTAGTAGATGTGAATACAAGTTCAACAATGACCCATGGACACCCATCCAAACTGCAAATAACTTGACACTAGAATCAAAATAAGGAATAACCCCCTCATATCATATGTTCAAAAGTTCAAATAAAAAACAAAAAGAAACTCATATCAGAAGTAACTACAAACTCACACTAAATCATGCTTACAGTATCAAATATTAAAATCCAGACATAAAAATTATATGATTCTAAGGGTATCCAACCACCTAACATATATGCTGTTAATGTGATATTAGTCTAAGGGTGTCCTTTCCATCTAGGATAGGCGTTGTCTTCCCTGTTGTTCCTGAAAGCGCAGCACCCGATCGAGTAGACGATAATGAGGAAGATGAGGAAAATAATGTTGACAACTGCAACCTTCTTCCAGTCCCTCTTAAGGTTGGCGAGCACTCCTGCCTTGCAGGACTGACAGTCGAAACAGAGACTCTTACCATCGTTTGTCCAAGTCGTGCAATCTGGGTTCAGTGATGATGTTGCATTGCCTTTATCCCAATTTGTAGCGCTCACATACGCGAAGCCACAATCAGTTGGTGGCTTACAACAACCAGACTGCAATCAGATAGAGAAAGGAACCCAAAACATATTAGAATTCGAAAGCAACTGAATACTTTCAGAACTACAAAAAGTAAAAACACAATAGTCCAGAGTTGCATCCATGGCCCAAAATTTATAATGTCCCAAAATACAAATGTTTCATAGAGACCTCAGTAATTATAAGAAGAAACAAAACCATTTCGTTTATATCAGAATGTATAGGTAAGTAATGTTGATGTATTTTTTCAAAAACTATCAAAAAATGTTTGGGTGGGAAAGTCTGGATCATTCATCTAACTGAAACATGTTAATTTCGAAATAAGTGAATACTTCAGAACTACAAAAACCCATTAAAGTGTTTTAAATGTCTTCGGTTTCAGTAGTTAGTTATCAAAATGTATCGGTGGGAATGTCTCAATTTACTAAATGAACTGTTCGGCCAAAACAAGGTGTTAAACCATTGTTGTCTCAGAACGTAAAATGTCAGGCTGATGACTATAGGGGCTATAGAAGTGATAAATGTTGCTTCTTTCAAAATACAGAATGATTAATACTTAAACAACAAACTGGGAATTCTAGTAGAACTAAAGAAAATTGAACTCCAAAACAAGTCAACTGAAACAATTGTTGCTTGAAAACCAAATGTGTTAAGTAATTTGACGAACAGTAGACCGAAAAATGTGGCTTGTAGTTCACTTTGGAAATGAAAGACTCTATAAATTGTAACTATAAGCAAAGAGATAGAGGACCCAAAACCGAATTTGAATGAAAATTTGATAATTTAAAGAACCAACATCATCAAAACCAATGAGAAATCCAGGAAAAATAAGAACTCACAGACCAACAATTTTGTAGTAAGAGAAACCAAATTGTTGAAATTCAAGAATATAAGCACAAAAGAAGTCAATTGAAATAATTCTTAGAAACAAATCAAAACCCCTAATTTCTAGCATAATATCAAACGAAGTTTAACAACAAGGTCCTGATGTATATCAAAAGACACAAGAAATTAATGTTAAACCTGCATAAGAGTATACCAGAAACTGAATATAAGATAAACTCAAACAGAAAGCAATAAATAAAATTCAAGTCTTATAGAAGATTTAAACTAAGAAC
Organism: Macleaya cordata; assembly: GCA_002174775.1. NCBI lineage: Eukaryota > Viridiplantae > Streptophyta > Magnoliopsida > Ranunculales > Papaveraceae > Macleaya > Macleaya cordata. Next base: position 128,819 of record MVGT01002672.1, read on the forward strand.
TCTCTTTAGATGAAAAGAAAATAACTGAAATCTAGTTAAAAAAAAAAAAGACCTAATTCAAGAATACATCATACCCAACAATTTTCTTTCTGGGTCGAAATCAAAAGAGAAAAATCAGTTAAACAGGTACCAACATTTCAATTAAAAAAATAGAAATGAAAAAAAAAAGGAAAAACAACCATAACCCCCCAAACAGAGAGAAAGAGAGTTCTGTATAAATAACAATCAAGAAAGCAAAAAAAACAGATCAGAAAAAGAGCAGAATTTTACCAGAGAAACACACAATCATGACCCAAAAATTTGATATAATAAAGAAAAATCAGAATCATAGATAAACAAGAAAACCCAAACCCTGGTTTCCGATCAAAAGCAAAATTAGAACAAAATCCTCTCAGATACATAAAAATCAAGAACCATAAACAGGAAGAAGATCAGTTTAAAGAACAGTAAATAAAGAAAAAAAGATTTATATACCTGAATAGGAGACAAGTGCTTCTTGTAAAATTGATCCATTCCAACATTAACTTCATCAGTAAGACTCTTACAGACTTTTCCATCCTGCAAACAACTTCTAATCCTGTTCCAGTTTTTGTTGTTATTAACCCTTTTCTGCAACCAGTTTGAATAATCCCCTAATTTATACTCTTTATACCCTCTCTCAGAAACAACTTCACCAGCACCCTTGTTGGTCACAACAAAAGCAAAAACAGTGAAAGAGAAGAGAACAACGATCAGGATAAACATGACAAGAAGGTAAACCCAGAGAAGCCATGAAACACGGCAACAAGCACCGATTAAACCAGCAAGAGAAACAATCATGAGAAATACTCCCAAAGCAATTATGGGTTTCTCTAAGAACTTCTCACAGTCGGTACTGGCTCTGTTACTCAACCATATTCCTCCTCCCAAGATCGGAATCGACAGGAGAAATGTTACAATGTTTAAAATCCCAACCAAATTGTTGCTAAATCGAACCATCTCTTTCAGTCCGTGGGTTGATTGCTTCACTGATCAAAGCGATCGATTAGAGAAAGAGAGAAAGTAAAATGTTTTAGGGAGAGCAAGTAAAACTGGTTTTAGAGAGAGAAAGTATAAGGTTTTTACAGAGAGAGAATGGAGACGAAGAATGAGTATCAATAGTCCTTCATATTTATATTGGGAATGCGAGTCTCCGCTGCTCTATTATTAACTGGTTTCAGAAGGTTCTATGTTGCTTCTGATTGTCCGTGTAGAAAAGAAGCCTGGACTTGCCTCGGCTTTTATTCGAACGCGGTTGTTGAGAGATGATGTGGCGGCTCATTCGGAAGGTCCGACTTGTTGGTTAACTGCCACCTACCTGGAGGTCCGACCATCTCTCTCTTCTTTTTTAAGGGTTTTGAAGGCCCTAAGAGCATCCACAGTGTTGTAGGGTAAAAAGCTATTTTACCTTACCGTTTTTTAGCCTACAAGACCCACATCCACAGTGGGGAGTATTTTAAAAAAATTTAAAAAATTAATAAAAAACCTAAACTGGGGACAAAATTGACATTTAAAAAAAATATATATATTTTAAAAAGCCAGGCGTGGTCCTTGGACCACGCTTGGAATCAAACGTAGTGTTAGCACTACGCCTGGTTTTTATAAATTTTTTTTTAATTTTTTTAATTTTTTTTAAAATTTTTTATAATTTTTAAAATTTTTTATAATTTTTATAATTTTTTTATAATTTTTAAAAAAATTTTACCCATTTTATAAAAGTTATTTAAAAAAAAATTAAAAAAAAAAATATTTGGGCGTGGAGATAGCTCCACGCCCAAAATATTTAGGCGTCTGCATGGGGCGTGGAGCAATCTCCACGTCCCATGCAATTTAAAAAATTTTAAAAAAATTGGGGCGTGGCTTTACCTCCACGCCCCGTTTCAAACGACATCATACCTCTACGCCCCATTTCAGACGTGGTGCCAGATCCACGCCCCGTAAAATAATTTGCAGATGAGTCTGATGAAGGCCAATTTTAGCCTATCTAGGACTCTCGTAGGGGGAAATTCTTATTTTCCCCTACCCACTACTCAACTCAAATAAGGTAAAAAGGTATTTTACCATACCACTGTGGATGCTCTAAGGGCAAGGATAGTGAGAATTTCTTAATGGAATCCAATAATCCAAAAATCTATGGGTTAAGGGATAGAAAATAGTGGGAGAGTAGGCCCGATAAAGCATGGAAGATACTTAGATGATCAGATGATTGCACATTACATATTATGTGTGATCATCATGATGATCATAATTTTGTTTTTTTACTTGTGCGACCATCTCATGGTTGTGGCGATCATCAAATGATCTTAATTTTCTAGCAGACGATCAAATCCTCACTCCACTACGGATCGTTTTTAGAATCATATAGTACTATAGAATCCTCTAATCCATGGATCCAGGGATCACTGGATAATTAGATTCCATTAAACTTGCCCTAAATGGCAAAACTATAGAATTATCCAACCCTCAAATTCTCTAAAATTTGTGGTTTGGAGGATGGATGGAATGGTCGTCTATTGGCTTGATGCTGATGTGGCATCAGGGATTATAGCTTTTAAATGGATTTGAATGAGTTTGAAATGCATTAAGAACTATGGTCGAGCCAACCATCGAGCATTCTTTGGGTCTAAATAGAAGCTCTCAATGTGCTTAGGTTACAATGCCCTTAGGCACTAACAAGTCTTCAACCTCCAAACCTTAGATCTTCTTTTTTGTTTTAAATTACAATCAATTGGGAGCTGGCCTTGGTTGGTTGCTAATAGAATTGCTCATGTAACACTTTGCTGGATGAAGATGATGGAGGTGTCCAGAATCACCATGTTGGTCGATGAATGTGAGATCCAACTTTAATTCAAAATTGATGCTCAAAATCATTTTAATATGAGAAAATCAAATGGATACTACCTACTCATATGGGGCCCATCAATCGGACCAAGGTCCGTCTAAAAAGTATTTTTCACTTGGAAAAGACGAGGTCGACTATTTACTCCACAATTCGTAGAAGCTACCCAGAGAATGAGATATGGACAGGCAATCCAGAAAAGCTTTTCCTTTTTGGAGTGTTTTTGTGGGAAAGGTTTTGACGGTTTCATCAAATTTTTAAAAATCAGATTTGGAAACAAATATTTCCGTTTATGAACGGTTACTTTTTTGCATCCTCCACGGCTCTACCACCTTTCATCTTATCTTCTTCTTGTTCCAGTATTTCGCGCTCTACATTATTAAAGACGTACATCCTCTTAACACTGTCCGATCATTTGTTCCACTATTTTGATCAGATTTGCTTATACTCATTCAAACCCTCTAAGGTTAATGAAAGAAGATTTAAGAAGAAAGATGTGCTTCCTTCTTTTTTTTTCAACTAACTCCAAATTTATACTTAGACTTACACTATTCCTAGGATTCACTCAAATATGATCCAAGAACTAATGTTTTGTGAACACGATCTCCTCAACATTCAGATCACATCAACTCTCTGGATAGTCTACAAGTGGGTCCACATGCAACTTTATTTGTATAATAATTACACTCGGTTTACACGTCACGATAGGTACTACATGGAGTTGATTCAAATGCTGATTTTTTGTAAAGATGATTTTCACCTTATGAAAGTCCCACGAGACAATGTCAAAAAAAAATGCATTGTTAACTGAGAAAAATTTATAGTTTGTGTAGGGAGTAGGTTTGTAAGGGGTTAACCAAATAGGATTGTGTTAGACATCCCACAAAATCTGCGGGATGCCTATACCAAAGGTAGGTAGACGGCAAAGAAGGCTTTGAATTTCAGAATGTGCGGAACTCAAGGATAAGATTCAAATCACGAGGTGATAAGGGCCATACAATTATTTTGCGGGACAAAAATCCTACAAAATGTGCAGGCAAAGTAGCATTATTCTAACTAGCATAATTTTTAACTCACATGCGATATGTGCGTGTGAGAGGAAAAAATGAGTTTGTAAAGGGATTAACTAAATAATGTGCCGCATAACGTTTAGAATTAGTGAAGGAATTAACCAAATAACATGTCGTATAGTTTGGCAACTCACACGCCCATATCACGTATGAAAGGGCAAATTGAATTTGTAATTAAATGGTTTAACTAATTAAGTCGCCATATAATTTACCAACTCACATGTCCATGTGAGGAGGTAAAGTGAAATTGTTTGGGGGAAGTCAACCCACAACTCACCGGCGCGTGTGGGGGTAACTAACGCGTTTGTGTGTCCAAATTTCAGGTTAGTTTTCTTTTTCCCTTGAATATATATTCTAATTGCTAAATATAGTATTATTTTTATTGGTATTTCCTAAAGTCTAGGGTTTGAATTGTAGCACACGGATTTTGTTTTTTTAGCACGCGGATTCAGATTGAGATGGAGGGGGGATAAACATGAACATTTTTCATTTTTTGTTGTGGGAGAGGACTAAATTATTTTGTTTTTTCGTTTGAAGGGTAGGATTAGATTAAAATACAAAGATTTTTTTTATTTTTTATAGTTCTAAAAATTGTGATATACAATAGAACTAGGTATATCGCCGTGCTTCCGGCACGACTCAAAACCTTGGCCATCAGGAGAGAGAGTGGTAGATTGGTTTCTTCTGTTGGTTTTGAAGAGGGCAGGGAGAGAGCTTATAAAGCAGGACGAAATTTATAAACAAAAATTAGGGTTTGCGGAAGAGGGAGAGAACTTCAGCAGATCTGCCGGTGGCGGTGGGGAGGAGGAGCCGACACAGAACGAAAAAAAACAGTAAGGGGAGAAGGAAGGTAGAGAGAAATCGAGAGAGGGAGAGTGCAGGGAGAGAGAGAGGGAGCTTATAAAATAGGACAGCTTATGAAGCAAGACACAATTTATAAAACAGGACAAATTTACCCCTCCGTCCTGAATTGTATAAAAGATAATGCTAAACGTACATGTTGATAAAACAATTTGTACAGTAAAAGTGAACTTGACGCACCATTGTAAATCATTTCCATTATAAAGTAAATATTCATTTATCCTTTAATTTATTTTTTATTCCTTGTGTGTCACGTGTAGGCTTTATACAAAAATGCCTCACACATTTTAACAAAGCCTCGAAACTTTTTAATTAGAACCCAAAAATGTCCATGATTTTGAAAAAAGTGGTTCCACTTTCTATCACATAATCTATATATACAAACAAACAACAGAAGTAGAAGCTGGTAATTGTCTAGTCCTAAAGGCCACTAGAGGACTGTTTGGCCAAACCAATAATTATACGAGAGAATCATAATGTTTATTATAAGTATTTTTTGCTTGTCTTTTTCTTCTATTTTTGTTCTTGGTAGGCTGTCAATGCCATGTAAATGGGCATCACTTTCATACGTTAATCAAACAAAGAAGTAATAAACATGGTTCATATAATTATTCATTGGGAAAATGTAAAAAAAGTCCTTATTTTTTAGGGGACCAATGATTTTAATCCCTCACTAAAATATTTTTATAATTTTAATCCTTATTTTTTAAAACTTTATGATTTTAGTCCTTAAAAAATTATAGTGTTATGATTTTAGTCCCTAAAAATTTAAAAAATGTGTAAACTAAGTTTTAAAAAATGCCTAAGATACCCTTGTTCACTTTTTTTTTTTTTAAACTGGAAAAAAAGTGCAAGTCTGAACTTGCAATTGCAAGTCTGAACTTGCACTTTTGAAAAATTTCAGATTTGGACTGCCGGTGAGGAGTTCACAGCCGCCGGTCGCCGGAGAAAAGGTCGTCGGTCGGAGGTCGGCCGGCCGCCGGAGAGGAGGTTGCCGGTCGCCGGAGTGGAGGTCGCCGGTCGCCGGTCGCCGGTCGCCGGAGTGATGAAGTCGACCGTTAATGATTTTTAGATATGGGATATATTTGGAATAAAATATTTTTAAAGGTTAGTATTGTCTTTTTAAAAACTAAGGACTAAATTCACAAATGTTTTTAATCCCTTGGATTAAAAACATAAGGGTTATAAAAATAGGGACTAAAATCACAAAACCCCTTATTCATTTAGATGGTTTGTTTTTTGTGGACTATTGATTGTGTAGGTTCTTCAAGCTTACGAAATACAAATTTTTAAATGACCTCATTTTTGTTGTCAATCAAGTCACACTTTCTAAAATTCAGATTAATTATATTGTTTACCTGATTATTCACTTTGAAAATCTAATTCTAGCAAGAGGTAAAATCATTAAGAGCGATTCAAACAAGTCAGATTTAGATTCTTTAAAAAAAATAAAAATAAATAAACGCACCTTACCTGTGTTATCCTACATAGTTGGGTTGGATGAGAATCATGAGGAAGGATATTGCAACATACCTTATTGAGACACTATTGCAACATACTTTTTATAGAGCCCACATGAAGATGGTTTGAGGGATACTTTTTTTGTGGGGATATTCTCCTCATCATGTAGATCATCATATTCGAAAATCAGCCAGTTCTAAAAGTTCTAACTCCATAAAAAATTTATCGAAAATTAAAAGAAATCAACGATCTAAAAAATGTCTAAAATTTACCAATTTTTTATTAGGCTAATTTTAAGGTGTTAGAACTTTTAGAAGGGGCTGATTTTCTAATATGATGATCTACATGATGAGGAAAACATCTTCACAAAAAAATTGGCCCTCAAACCATCTTCATGTGGTTCCCATAAAAAATATGTTGCAATAGTGTTACAATAAGGTATGTTGCAATATCCTTCCTCGAGAATCATACAGAATTACGGTAAATTGCACAATGAAGCTCTAAAGTAGAGGAAGCCAGTCGATATGATTTAGGTGTTCCTCCCTTATAATTCCGAGGGTGAAAAAATCTAGAACTTCCATTTTCAAATCTATCAACTGGTTCTCTTTAACTTTAGATGTAGATCATGTGGTCCACAACTCGACAAAGTTTTTTTAGGCGAAGCCTTGTTGCACCCCCTCTTATTGAAAATGCTCTCATTTTTTCTTTATTAATATTGTACTTACTTTTACGCTACGTTTATATTGATCTATGGGCTCACATGAAAATGATATAAGAATTAATTTTTTGTAATCATGATTTACTCACAATGTCGATCATCTACACAATAAATCACATCAATATAAAAAATTTAATGCCATTAAATGTTGAGTTTTCGTTAGATGATTTAGATAAAATTCTGAATTAGCTTTTGATAAGGTTAAAATTATTTAAACGATGTGAATTATTGTGACATTGATCTACAAGTTGAGGAGACTAACTTGAGGAAAAAAACCAACCCTTGGATTATTCTTACCGATTTAAATAAATGATAACAATAAATGAGGGACATTTTAAAAAAAGACAGTGTCCAACTAGCTTTGACTTTTTTTTTATTATATTAAGTCAACAGTCAACACCTTAAAGAAAGAATTATAAACTTTATCCTTCAAAATTGACTTCGTCTATGGAGTGCTACGCGTCAAGGTGTCTCTAGTTACTTTTATAATAACTCTAAGAAGGTGTTTGATTTTTGTGAAGGGCGTTTATTGTGAACTAAGAATACCTTACCTAATGTTTGGTGGGGACTTAAATGATCATTTTTTTTCTAATGTTTTAAACAGTCAATGGGATGATATATGTTTTCCTTTTTTGTTTTCTTTCTTTCTTGCAAGAGGTGAGATTGTTTTAGAATCAATAACTTAATTCTAACAGAAATAGAAATTAAATTCGGATCTAAACTATCAACAACAATAATTATGATTAACTCAAGAAGTTAGAACATGCAAAAAATAACTAAATACAATCATGATTTGTCAACTTGGGATCGTTAGTCAGATTGGCAGTGACTTCAAATCGATCCAACCAGATTAAAATTACTTATTATTGTGCTACCAAACACCTTTTTAAGTTGTTTCTATTTAAAAGAAAAAAAAAATAGCACTTTTGCCACGTGAAATTATAGATAATTCTTCATTAAACTATGAGTTCTGTTAACGTGTGCCCTTAGGGCACACAATAAGATTATTTTTTAAAGAGTTTTTTTTTGCAAGTTAGAGGTCTTCAAATCAATTGAATTTTTGTAGACATAATATTATCATTATTTATAAGATATCCATACAAAATTAGCTCAATCAAAGATATCTAACCCTCCAAACAAATCATTTTAAATGTCATCCGTCATTCAAATTATTATAGTCTTGATTAAGTGTTTGTGGTTTTAGAGGGTGCTAGAAATCTCCGATTGAGCTGATTTTTTAGATATGATCTAAATAATATAAATAAGATACAAAATCTTTAAACTATTGATGTAGAAGTAGAACTGCCGCATCTTTCTTTTCTTTTTTTTGCATTTTTAAGTCGTCAGGGATATAAATGTCCACATCATTTGTTTACTCCTTCCAACAATATAATAAGTAACTTATCAACAGGACAAAGTAAACGATAAACAGATATCTTGGAAACTGAAAGCTAAGATTTCTTTTTTCTTCAGAAGATTCGCCAAAAAAAATTACGATAAAGAACTCCTTACAAAATCCAACACTTTAAACAAGTCTATACGTACGGAAATTTTTTACAGAATGATGAAATCAACTGCTCAAAGATAATCTTCTTCGTGTGATGAGCGGGGTTTAGGAAGACACAAACCAAACAGTAAAAAGCAATAGTCTCGTTCAAAAAAAAATTCTACTATATACATAGTTACATTTATCTTCGAAGATAATCTTCTTCATATCTTATGAAAAGGAGCTTAGAGTGATCTCCATGAAATCCGGGTGAAGACTGGCCAAATGATCAGCAGCACGGTTGGTCTGTCAATAAATGCAATGGATATAATTAAAGTAATCACACTCGTTAACGAGTCAAATAATACGCCTCCAAAGATGTCTAGCTTGCCGATCTCATAAAATAAATAAATAAATAAATAAACCTTGCTAACATTCGTTTCCCGTGCGAGCTTCAAAATTTAGGAGCCATTGGTATACAAAAAGCTCTTCTTTATTTTATATTTACAAACACTTTTAGTCAGATGACCTCGAGTGAGTCCTTTATGTGGCTCAATGCAAATAGTTTAGTTTGAAACTCCCAATGATTTAAAAAAAAAACGATACAAATAGTCTTTTTTCCTAAGTATTTCTACGGTTTGATCACATCTATCTTTTTTTATTTAAAATATTTTTTGGTGACTTCTTTTTTACTGTTAGTCATTTTTTAACAAATAACAATCATTTAGTCTTTTGCTAAAATTCGTGTGCGTATTTTATTTGTGTGTATTACCATTTTTTCTTTATTTTTGAAAGTGAACAGCTGTAAAGAGAAAAAGTTTGTTATTTTTTGTTTTAAATCTTTAAAATGCTATATCTTTTAAACCATAAATCAGATTTTGATAAAATTTATATTTTTGAAAAGCTTTCGACGAGATCTTAAAAACTAGACCAGACAATAATACTTTTTTAAATTTTTTTTTTTAAGACATGCAAATTCGAATTTGCATACTTTAAAGTGTTTCCAGAGTTATTACATATATAAATGTAATTCTATGCAAATTGTGTTTTGCATATATATACATGCAAAATGATTGGTCGTGATTTTATCATTCAATACTATTTATACCGCAATCGCACGGTTGTCTATTGAGACAACGACAAGTACGAATCGATCCACAGGGATTAAGGAACAAGTAAAATTAATTAAATTAAGGGTTGAAATAAATTAGAATTTTTGGATGATTTAGAACAAGTAAATTAACTAAATAAAAACTTCACAGATTTAGAGAAACTAGGGTATTTGAATCCACCATAACAAATGAATCTATTCCATTAAATTGTCCAAACTCGAATTAACAAAAGACTTTATTTATTAATTCGGATCATAAAAATATTAAGCACAAAATAAAATTCGAAATTTCTAATCTTTATCTAATAATTAGTTCTATAATATTTATTAATCTCTATGATAAGCATAAACCATCAAGGGTGTCAATCCAAGAATGATCTATCAAATCCAACGGTGAAAAATAAAGATTGAAGAACACAAGTAGAAGATAAAGAAAGATTAAGCACTTTAACACAAAATGGACATGAAATAGATTCAAATTAACTTACAACAAATTAGGCTTCATCTCAACCCTAGTGGAGAGTTAGAACAACATTGAAACATACTCTACAAAAATCACAACTCTCCCTTCTCCGATCTGATTTCCGGCAAAGAGGCATCGCCGGAGTTTTTAGTCTGTTCTCCTCCCTCTCTATCTGTGCGTCTCCTCTCCCTTTAAGAAACTCCCCCCTTTCCCACCTCGAGTTGCATACACCATTTAAATTAGTGAATTGACATTTCTGTTCCCCACATGCATCTAGTTTTCTTTTTATTATTCTTTGTTTATTTTATTATCCATCATCAAACACTAAACCCATTTGTTTCTTTTAATAATCTAAAATTATTTCCTTTTTTTTCATACGCACCATATATATTCTTTTCTCCATTCTTTAATAAAAAATCAATTATTTAATAAAAGATCCATCATCCCCACATCTAGGTCCCCACATTTAATATTTTATTTATTTTTTTGCTAGATTTGATTCCGTGTAATAAGGTGCAACTTAGCTAACATAAAACACCACTTTCATTAGTCAAAATTTGGGAGCTTGCTTATGGAGTATGAATGGGACCCACGCGATTGTAGCACATTTGATAGATTTAAATCTTTGGTGAGAGTTTATTTCAATATTCCTATAACAACATAAAAATAATTAAAATGATACAAAAATGAGTACTAATTAATATAAATTAAGGGGTAAATATGTAACAATTATGTGCTAACAAATACCCCTAAACTTATATTTTGCTAATCTTCGAGCAAAACAAACAGAAAACTTTCTAACTACACCACTTTCGCTGGTATTCTCGATTGCACTTAGCGAATGTAATAAGCTTTTAAACCCCTAGGTTACCATAGTGGACGAGTTGTAGTCTCGTGAGGGTTTGCAGTAAATGTATTCACAAAATTTAACTTTCAAAAATAAACTCACAATTCTTTGAAAAATAAACACTGCATACATGAATTGACCTTACGATATCATTGATCTAGCATTTCAAAGGCACAAGATTTCAAAACATAGCATAACAAGATTCCAACTTTCAAAAAATAAATTTTGGAGTTCACATCATTACTCAATAGTTAAAGATTCTCAAGACTTTATGATTAGAGTGCAAGTGAAATTTGTACTTAGCAAAAATAGTAATCCAGCTTTTCCAAAGTAAAACTAACACTGATAATCACTAAGAAATGGTCAAACCAACTAAAGACTGATTCAAAACCGAGCTAACTGTCCAGGACTACGAGAATTTTGGATGTTCACCTTAATACCTCATGGGCTTTATCTATGATATTCCAGTTTACTCGCGTTTTGCACCGACGGCTTTCACCATACTTGCTTTCACACCAAGGTCATTGCTCATTTTCTTTTCTTTTACATTTTTGATTTTTTTTTTCTTTTTGCCGCTAATAATGACTTTTCTCCCATTATTTGATTGTTTTTTTTTTCTTTTCTTTTCTTTTCTTTTTTTTAAGTGGGAAAAAAAGTTAAGAATACAACACTTCAGCTCATTTAGACCTTAGCAAGAGGTAGCCTTTTTCGGTACACCTGGTCTAATTTATTGGTTGCTTCTATAACGTGTACACCATCTACTATCTCAGCCAACCAAATGAACAAGCTAATCAAGGCTAATCAGATTTAGAGGATTCTAACACTCTAGGTGATTATCAGGCTAACAACACAATGTCGAACATAGACACCAAAAATGCAAGTCAAATGGTGCAGATAATGAAAGTTGTTCCATATCATATGATTAAGAAATCTCAAACAGGTGAGTAATAAAGCAAACTTACGTTCAACACATTCACTTACTGGAAATCAAGCTATCATATCTCGAGAAACAAGTACTTCATCATCTAGACTTAGATATCACAAGGTACTTTAGATAGCAGTAATCATAAATCAAGGTCAATGAGCTTAAATTTTTTTATTTTTTTATTTTTTATTTTTTAACAAATATGACAAAAAGCATGCATCTGGCCTCACCCCTAAACCTAAACTAAACATTGTCCTCAATGTTTAAAAAGATGCATACGTGGAAATGAGAAAATGAAAAGTAGAGATAAGGAAAGAGATTACCAGATCATAGTGCTGTTATTCTGATTGTGCTAGAATCTAAATTAATATATTTTTATAAGAGAAAATATTAGATTAGCATAAAAAAATGACTCCTACTGACACAACAAAATAAAACAAGCGTAAGAAAAGAAAATCTCACAAGCAAAAGAAAAGAAAATTTTACGAACAAATTACTAATACTATAAAAATCTAATGACTCAAACTCCCCATAAAATAATAATCAAATTTTTTTAAAATCTACCCAGAAAACAATATGTACAAATAATGACAATCTCACAAATTCATAAATATATGATAGTGCAAGTGAGACTATCAAAGTGAAAGAGCCACCCCCAAACCTATGTGTTGCAATAAATTTGTACTTGTTAATCAAAACAAATAATTTTAGAGGTTCTCTTGGGACAGAAATTGGATCAAATAGATCAATTGGTACATACTTAGTTGTAGATAAAATAACAGATTCCAAGGGTTGCTTCACAACAGTGGAGGCATGAAGGGCAAAATAGTCTAAAAAGATTTTAGAAGAATTTAATTCTAACCTTAGACTAGGAACTCTATGAAATGTTGGTACAAAGTACTCAATTGGAATGACCTCCAAGATTGATACAAGATCCTCAAGCTGTGAATCAAATACAAGTTCACACACAAGTGGTGTACCATCACACTCATTCAAAATATTTGCAATCCCCATATTATATATCATCATCATTATTCAAGTTTTCAGAACAAACATGTTAGAAGAAGGAAACAGTAGGGGTGTGCACTGCCTCTAAGACATGAGACTCATAATGTTCTCAAAATAAACATGTTCCCCTAACATCATGTTGTCATCATCATTATAACATTTGTAGCACCCGCACTTTTGGTCGAACCACGATTATGAGGTGCAAACTCTCCTGTACTTTTTGACTGAGGGAGATATATTTTATATCTCTCTCTGAGAGTATTGATTTTGATTGATTTGGAGTCGCCACCTGATTTTTAGGGAATCAGGACCCTATAGTTGGAAAACTACACTTAGATTTTTCTTTGAGAAATACTAATGGCGGTCTTCCTTAGTTTGGTCTGCGATTG